>NNCF01131069.1:757960-779067 GCA_002313205.1 Laupala kohalensis | reverse complement strand
AAAGACCAAGTTGGAAACCAAAGTGTTATTTATTTATCGAACGAAAGAGGAGATCTCGTTGCAAACCAACCAGGTCTCCACACTACGTAACATAAATAAATAAAATAGCTTTATTTATGTTGTGGTAAGGTGGAAGATATTAGTATCGACTCCGATTGATAAGATCCTCCTCGCTCACCAACATAAACAAATGTTTGGAAATGCAGGTTAGTTTGAGTAAGTTTCTTTATTTCTTACGTAAACCTGAAGATGTGATGTCAAACGACTGGCTTTGAATCGTGTGGTCTCCGTGAACTGTGGGTCTCACGTGCGCTAGTGGAGACGTGGCGTTCAGCAGCGGCGATCCAGTGTTCTCCTGTTTGTAGGTACTGGACGTGGGAGACTTTGGCGTCGAGTCTTGTAGATTCCAGGTTCGGTGGTCGCGCCGTTCCGGGGGTGAAGATCCTCGGCAGTTGGCGTCGACGTTTGGAGATCTTCGCGTCGGCGAAGTCTTGAGTTGAAATGTCTGGTGGAGCTGGGCTCACATTCAGCGTATCGTATTATATCTCGGAGCTGATAATAGTATGTGCTCGTCGAGATGAGAAATTGGACATATGTAGAGCATGTATGATGCGACTTGCTAGCGCAGGAATGACAGCTGGAATGAATGTTATTCGTTACCTAGGGAAGCTTCTTGAGACAGAGATATCTGAACATCTAAGTCATATTAAATCCGGTTGGATTAGAAAGGAGCGGTCTTGTGGATGCTGTTATGGATAATGTATTTATTTGCTGGTGCTCACGTATTTCATGGATGGCGTCTTGCATAGAATTTACGTCGAACCATGCGTTCGTTTATTATTCTTTGTATAGGCCTTGAAGTGTGTTGGCCATGACTCTGACGCTATGCCTTGGAACCCTCGTGTACAGAGGGCTGTGGCTGGTAAATAAACACGCGATGGCGTATGTTTATCGTGCATGTGAGCGTATAAAAATCCATCAACTTTTGTTAAGCTCGAGGGCAAAGTTGAGAGGCGTGGCCGTTATGGGGAGTGTATTATGTGCGTCATACGGTATTGTGACAGGACGCATCTGTTACACACTCTTTTATTGACAATAATGGTCACAAAAATTGTTGCATTTATCATCGTTTGCACTATTACGGTTTGCACAGATGTGTGTTCGGTACCATACATTCCGTGTCAACCTAACATCTCTCCTTCCCAATCCCCTATCCAAGTCCAACGCTTAGATGGAAGAGTAGGCCTCATGGCCTGAACCTCGCCAAAAGGCATGAAATAAAAAAAAATAGAAGAAAATTATTACAATTATGAAGTGTTTAATATTGTGTCAAAAATTAATCAGAGCTGTACTGCTTTGAAAGTAACAACCTGTGTCGATGTGACTTCCGTTGAAGCCGGCAAAGAAGCGCCGAAGTCTGATAAAAAGTTACGCAGTGAATCGCGTTCGTATTTAAGGTAAAGGCCTCCTTCCATTGCCCGCCACTGAACCACTTGGAGGCGATGCAACCATGGTGAACCTCGTGGCACAATGAAACCCTGCACATACAAATATATTATTGTATATATTGAATTGCTAAAAAACATGTTAAAATATTATATTTTTTAAGAATCTTGTTAAATGAACATTTATTTAATACGCGAAAACATTAATTCACGAATGTCCCAGAAAATGACAGTTCCTTTCTTTTTTGCGGAACCAGACGGGGTAAATGACACAACGTATCGCACTTCAGAGAATTTAAAGATTTGTTGACGATTTTTTATTTCAACTTTCTCCTTATGTGTCCGAGATAACAACATTTAAAAATTACATCAAGATAAGAAGGTACACGGCTTACTTATGTGAAAATGATATTACTTGACTACTTGAGTCCAAACAAATGACGCGTCTGATAAGTAATAAGCAATATTTGTAGGGAAGTAAAGGTGAGTTAAGTGATTCCCCGTTGTGCATTATCATCCGAACTATTCATAACTTCTGATGTCCTTTTTATAACGTTATCGCTAAATATCAAACACTGAAACCTGCCTACAAGTAATAGATGGAGGTATGTTGTATTTTAAAGGTAAATAGGTGTGTGCTATATTTTAAATGTAAATGCATTAGTGTATGCTATATTTTACAGGTAAATAGGGTCAGTTGGTATATGGATAAAATCAGTGAATAAATCTAGCACTTACAGCGATTACATTCACGAAATCGAGATATTTAAAACACCATTTCCTTCCCGAATTCGTCAACTTATTTAAGTATTTTTTTCACTAAAATTACTGATTCATTGAATAGGAGTAGAACAGAAGAAATAGAGAAAAATGACGTATTTACTTTTAAACTGCTAGAAAGATTCTTTTGGCATTTAAATTAAATATTTTTCTCATTACTGTAAATGAATAAAGTAATGTAAATAAGTAGTTACTTCAAGATAAAATTAAATCACGAACCATGTAGGAGTCATGCAATGCGCATTCGGGGACTCGATGTAATAATGACATTCCGGGGGCTCCGGGGCGCTGGAAAGTCGGTAGCAAAGCAAGTCGGCGGATGTGGGAAACAGGGAGCAGTAACGCACACCGTTCTCCACGAGCAACTCGAACAGCCCTCACTCTGTTTTCACCCTAGAAGCATATCGCAATTGAATTATTAACATTTGCCATTGACTGCACTCACTGGACACTGGCGGGCATTCGGAGAGATGCGATGTCTAGTAGAGTATATCATCAACATGATAAAAGACAAACCGCCACTTCGTGACGCAAAGTGTTCAGAACACTCAAAATATAATAAAAATTGTTTTGCTGTGCAGTCTTTGAGCTGTGTGAGCACAATCAATGTAATCTGTACCAAACACAAAATACCACTCATAATTTATTTGTCTCATAAGTAAATATTGGTTGCGAAGAACGAAACATGTTGGCGATGTCTGGGAGATTCACACGCCGGACGCTAATCCCCAAACACCGTATGGGAAAAAGTCCCCAGCAAGTCTGCAGCGGCGAAACCCCATACGGTGCTCTGGTGGTACAAGGAAATAAGCGAAGCAAGTCGATGAAATCAAATGTAATATTATTAAGAGCTAATTAAAATTTGCTTTCTTGAGTTTGTTTAACCATATAATAAATGTGTTTTACTTTTTAATTTCGTGTCATGGATTTCCATATACGATATTGACTGAAAATGATTTTCAGATTTAAAATCTTAATCCTATTTCTATTGACCGGTCCTGCTATATAAATAAATTTGTAAAAGTGACTATTTTAATTTAAAAAATTAATATTAGAATATATTAAGTAAACTAATTAATGATTATAATTTAAGACTATAATTTTCAGGAGATTTAAATTTTTAATTTTTTTCCAAATACGTGGCATTTGGGATCGAGATTTGCGGATGTCGCCTCCAGATTTCTCCCCTTCGTCTTATCCCTTGCGTAATCCACTTAATTGATGCTAGAAGAAACAAATGAACTCTCGGCAACCTGATTTGCATTGGCACTCTCTGCTTAAGCACTGGATGTAGTTGGGATTCCGTGAGTTTGCTGTGTCGCGACGCGAGATTTTGCGTAACACATGTAACCACACCCAACATGTAAATGAATGTGAACTTAAGGTATTATTTTAAAGAGAAAGATTCGATAAATAGAAATAAATTGGTATTCCTCGTCTCGTTAGTGATACAGAATACGTAATATATGTAACAGTATACAATGCTATCATTATTTCATACAAAAACACGTTATATTTTATTGGTATTTTAAGACAACAATGAATAGAACTTAACATTTGCGCCATACTAATCGCAAAGAGAGTTGTTTTAATCACCTACCTGGCGGTGAGGTTCACCGCAATCTAAGAGATTTCTATGAGAGTTGTTTTGCCATGAATCAGAGCATGACGTTCTATTTTACCGCTGATTGAATCCCGATCGCCAGCATTGTTACTACATATCTTCTCCGTGTACCATATTGGTCCGAAAGTTATTACATTTATGTGTGAGCACACGGAGGAAAAAATATGCACACATTTTATTAATACGTGTAATCTAATTGAAATTAAAATATGTGAGGCGAAATCGTCACTATTTCAGCTCTTGGTCCAATAACCGTCTGCCGTCCATTTCGGTTGAGAAATACAAGTAATTTAACTTTTGACTCTAAAGTAAACGCCAAAAATAAGACTAAGAATAGCTGACTAATAGAACACTAACTTTTCCCATCTGACGAAACTTCTTGACGAGTCTAGCCATCACATCATTGGAATCCACGTTGTTAAAGATTTGCAGGTTCTGAGACTGCATATACACTACATCACTTAGAGCATCCACTTGCTCCAGGGTGTTCACAGATGGTCCCATGCGAGGAACAGCCAGGTAGCTGGTTAGACTTCCTGGGAACAAAAACTTGTGATCGCTAGTTTACTTAATTCACGGAAACGACTGATTAAATAGACAATCAATTAAAAGAACACGCACAATTAAACACAACCTTCAGGGACAAATTTTGTTTCATTATCACCTACAGTAATACATTAGTAAATACGGTATCATTAGTTATATCAGTAGCATAACCGGATCAGGCCAGGTGGATGCTCAGTAAGAGCTTTGGATGTCGAGGCGGGTGGCGCATAAGTAGCGCACATGCGGTCAAAGCAGGATGTTCTGGGTTCGAGTCCCAGTCCGTTGCACTTTTTGTCTGGCCGTAGACGATGCACAATATTAAATTGTTAAAACGTTGTTCAATGGTACCAAAACGTGCCATCATTGCGAGGAGTTAGAAGAAACTGCCCATCACATCATCCTGGACTCTGAAGACCCGGTAGCAAAGATAAGAGACTCTTTGCCGGAACAAAACTTCAATCGCGGCATCGGTGGAAAAGTTCATTTCCTAGTTAAGGGTACAGAACTGGTCCGCCGAAGCTAGTTCTACTGGGGCTGCACATTGAGCTTTCTTAGTCTACGTGCATAGACCAATTTAAGCCTGTCTCGAAGCCCCTTGTCCTAACTAACTAACAAATACAACAACAAAACATCTATTTTTATTACTGTATCTACATTTGTCTTTTTTATTTGTTAAATAGAAAAGTTTTTTTTTTCATATAGAGAACTGGTATCACTGGTTGATATAATATCCAAACCAAATTTTCTCACGAACTTACCACATAAGTTTATTAATATTTTCGGCACTAGTGACTCATTGTGTTTGGAGGTTATAAGTGTTCTGGCAAATCTTTAGTGACCTGGTATTCCTCTGAGCTTTAATTTCTTGAAAGGGACCACCCATTTGAGGGGTCGAAACGTAGAAAATATTAATAAATTTGACTGGTATGTTCGTGAGAAAATATGGTTCGAATAATCCTTTTTGAAAATTACAGCGTACCAGTAAATGCGTTGAGAAGAATGACGCTGCTCGCAGAGAGCAGCAACCACAACGGTGTGATGCGTGAAGTTTTTCGAAAACTTCCGGTCATCATCGTTCGTAAGGTCTCGAAAGCAGCGCGTATAACGTCTCCTAACCACAGCCACTGGAAATAAGACCACAAACAGTTAAGAGGAATCTTTCGTCAATACTTCATTATACAGTGTGACCCAGAACTACACGTAAAAAAATTGGAGGGTGGGCAAAGCAGATTAATAGAAATAAAAATCATCCAGATACACAAGTCCGGAAATGTCTCCAGGAAGAGATAAAATGACACCAAGAAAAACATAAGACAAAAAGGCGGAATAAGTACCTTTTTTGGGAGAATTGAAAATCGCTGCTGATATGCCAAAATTTAACATATGTTGCTGTTGGTGTCATTTCTTGTCGAATTTAGAACACGTAATTCCCCTAATAAAGACACATTACTCATTTTTCTGACTTGTGTTTTTCTCATTCTTGCAGTCATTTGGTCGCCTCCGGAAGACATTTCCAGGCATGAATACCTAAATGATTTTTTGTTTCTATTAATGTGTTGTATCATCCCGCAAACATTTTACGTAACGTTCTAAGAAAATTACATAGATTATTATTATTATTATTATTATTTATTTAGTTCTCTCAACTTGTGTTGGTTTTTCTCTCAGCAGTGGATTATTAAATCAAGTTCTGCTGGGAGGAAGAATCTATTTCAGGTCCAAGAACTTCCTGGTAATGTGGCTGAGTACAGAAGGACGCTGTGTTGTAATCTACTTATTATATTGGTGTTGATTTTGAGTTTTTTAATGGAGTCGACCAGGGATTGGGGTACTAGTCCTAGGGTAGATATAATGATAGGCACTATGATCCCTTCTTGAACATTCCAAAGTTATTTTACTTCAAAGGCTAGTTTTTGGTATTTTGATATTTTGTCGTTCTTTGTATTTTCTAGATTGTTGTAATTTACGACAGCAAAATCGATGAGTTACACTTTTGATCTTTTCTTATCCAAAGGATGACATTAGGTCTGTTGTGAATTGTTGTTAGGTCAGTGAGAATGCTTCTGCCCCAGTACAAAATATTTGCTTTCAAATCGTCTTGCAGGACTGGTTGAGGTTTATACTGATGATCTGGTGATATGGGATTCTTAATGAAGTTCAGTGATTTTGCAATTTCCATATGAATTATTTTTTCCATGTTATCGTGTCTAGTTTTGTAATCATTTTGGGCCAACTGTGTGCAACCACCAATGATATGCTCGAGAGTTTCTTTGGTTTGGTTACAACGGCAACATGAATCTGTAATTCCGATTTCTTTCAGGATTATTTTCCTGTAGTTTCTGGTTGGTATGGCTCCGTCTTGCATTGATACTATGAAGCCTTCTGTTTCTGGGAATAATTTGCCGTTTATTAACCACTTAACTGATTCTACTTTATTTATTTTGCTGTTGGTCAGTTGGTTGGGGTAGTTCCCATGTCTTGGTTTATCTTGCCAGGTTTTCATTCTATTTTTTTGTGTTGGTTGGGGTAGAGACTCATTCAGGTGACAGGGTGTATAGTTTTTATCACTGGTTGTAATTGCTTGGTGTAATGATGAGGTATTCGCTTTGTTCCGGAAAAACTTATTGAGGATATTCTTTTGTCTTTCATGGAGGTCTTTGATTGGTATGATGCCTCTTCCGCCCTGATTACGTGAGATGAACATTCGTTCTAATGCTGATTTAGGATGGTGTTTGTTGTTGCTTGTCATCGTGGTTCTGATTTTCCTCTCTAAATTTTCCAGATCTGTAGTTGACCATTTTACTACCCCAAAAGGAGTAGGATAGTATGGGGATGACTAATGAGTTTATTGCTTTCGTCAGGTTACGTGAATTTAAATGAATTTTTGTTGTTATTTCCATCCTTCTCATGAATTCTTTAGTGATGTGTTATTTGACTATTGTGTGTTCTATTTGTTTGCATCACACCCAAGTATTTGTACAGTTCATTAGGTTCTAGTTATTCTATATCTTGATCTTTTACTGTAGTGTATGGTGATATCTCTTTAACTTTACCACGAACGAGGTTTTGTAATTTACATTTATCTATTCCAAATTCCATTCTGATGAGGTTGCTGAATTGTTCTATAATTTTCAAGATCTTTTTCAGACTTTCTGTATTTCTTGCATAAATTTTGATGTCATCCATGTACATTAAATGTGTGACACAGCATTCTACTTTTCTGTTTTTGATAATAAATTCTAAACTCTTCCCTTGTTTTGTGAGGATAGTGGATAAAGGGTTTAGAGCTAAGCAAAAAAGTATTCCACTGATTGAATCCCCTTGAAATATTCCTCTGTTGATGCGTATTTTGTTTTCAGTTGCATTAGGGGCCTTGCTGATGGTTTGGTTGCTTTCTCCGCTTCTACTCTTGTTGCTGGAAAGGATGAATTTGGTGCTCCATTTTGTCATAATGTTTTCGAAAGACTTTGTTACCACTGGGTGGATTTTGTATAGGTGTAATGTGTAAAGGAGCCAACTGTGAGGTATCATATCGTACGCCTTTCTGTAGTCTGTGTATCCTGTAGCTATATTTCGTTGTTTCTGGATAGCAAGATTTATCACGACTTCATCTATTAAAAGTTGTTCTTTACATCCCATTGAGTTGGGTCGGTTTCCTTTCTACTCTTCTGCAATAATATTGTTATTTTCGCAGTGTTGTTGTAACTTCTTAATAATGCTGGCTGTGATGAGTTTGTAGTAGTTGTTGAGACATGTGATTGGTCTGTATTGGCGGGACTATCACTATCTTTGGGTTTGAGGTAGGTGTTTCCTGTACATAATTCTTCTGGTAATATTTCTGGGTGTTGTATTATGGAATTGATTATTTTAAGTAATGGGTGTAGTGTCGTAAACTTTATCCAGTAATTTTGGATTCTATCCAGTCCAGGACATTTCCAGTTGTGGGTGTTAGAGATTATTTCTCCAAGTTCATTCGCTGATAAAACTGGGTTTTCCATCTCTGTCAGTCTTTCTGTTTCCTTTTCTACTACACGTAGCCATGACGGATTTGGGTTATGAGTGGTTCTTGTTGACCATATATCTGACCAGAATTGTTCAAAATTTTCTGTGGTTGGGGGTGCTCCTTCTATTGTGCATTTAGTCAGTAAGTTTTTGTAAAATCCTTTTTCGTTTTTATTAAACAGTGTGTTTTCCTTCTTCCTTGCCAAACTGGTTTTATACTTCTTTAACCGTTTTGCATATACATTCAATCTTTGTTTGGTGGTGTCGATGTGCTATTCCATAGTTCGATCATAATTCCATCATAATTAGTGTGATGTTTATATCTAATTTTACATTTCTCTATGTTTTTCATTAATCTTTTTCCCCTGTTACCTCTTAAGTATTGATTTATTCTACCAAATGGTTTCTATTTTACTTTCAAGCATTTGGGTTTTCTTGGGATTTGAATGTTTTTCTTATTGCTGTTTACTATGGATTTTCCTATACACATCTCGCTGGTTGTTAATGCTGCAATATATGTCACATGTTGCAAGTCTTTGAGTTCTTCTATTTGGTTTGTATAGTCTGGTAGGACATTTTCATTCATTAATGTTGTTAGTTTGATGAGCTTTTTGGTTCTGAACAGCTTAGGGATTGCAGGTAGTGTGTCATTTTCACTGTGGTTGTATTTTAGGAGATTTTCTTGTAACCCTTCTCTGATTGCAGTGATATCTTTGCTAGCACCGTCTTCTAACTCTTCTTCTCTGCTAATTTGAAGTGTAATTGGTATTCCTTCTAATTGATTTATTGAACTCATCTGAGTCCTTTCTTCTTGGCTTGTTTCAGATGTGATTTCTGCGTATTGTAGGTCAACTTCGTGTTTGATCTGATCTATTATAGATTGTTGCGCGGGGCTTTGCTGTCTTCTTTCATTGAGAATGTAGTTTTTCCTATCAACAATGTTTTGAGTTGTGATGTGGGTAAGGTTGAGGTAGTTCTGGATGAAACAAGTTCTAAGTGCTTCGGCGTAACTACTTGTGTTATGAATTTCTTTCATAACCCGGAAATAATTTCTGACAATGAATTCATTCATGTCGTTGCTCCATTTGATTCTCCGACGTGTTTCTGCTGAAGTGAGCCCAGGATTATTGTCCTGGGAAGCACGTTCAGCAGCTTCAGCCTTTTGTGATGTATTGTGGCCGTTCTGTCTCGTTTCGCTGAGCTTCTCATGGTTCATACGATGGGGGATCACCACCTGATCCTGGTCCCAAAGGAGGCTGGCCCCATGTTCACACCAACTGCAGCCTCAATGGCAGGTGCGTCCGAGGCTTGACTTCTAGTTTTAGGTGCCAATGTCACTGCACAAGGGGGAGCAAACCCCAGGTGCAGGTGCTAGTTTTGGTTCGCCCCAGGTATTTTATTTCCCTGGTACTCTCTATTTCTAGCGAGCGTTCCGTCATCCACCACCTACGGAGACGTCTGGTTGGAGACTAGCAATTTCCCCAGATTATTATTATTATTATTATTATTATATTTCGTTTAGTATCTCAGCTTTTTCTGCTGGTCGTAGTGAGGTACAGGCTACATCAAGCACACTCACTCTGGATGATCCAAAAAATTTCTGACTATTCTTGATGTGTTGAGCAAAACAGCTTTCTGAAGTTGTACATAAATGGTCTTATGCAATACTATTGTGGAGGGAGATAGGGATGACTCCTGTAGAGGACATTACTACCGATACTATGTAAACTCTCTCCACGTTCCATATCCTTTGTATTTCTGCCTTAAGGTCACTGTATTTCTGATATTTTCTCGGATTGTTTTCTGAAGGTTGTGAGTGTTTGGCACAGCTAGATCTATCAAATAGGTTGTCTTTGTTACTTGATCTTTTAGCATTATGTCTGGTCCGTTGTTATGAATTGTTCGGTTCGTGATTATTGATCTGTCACAATATAATTTGAAGTTTGTTTATTATAGAACGTCAGCCGGCTCATATTTGTAATAAGGTGTGCTATTTTCTACAAGACAATACTTTATAGATAATGCTTGGTGAAATATGTTAGCCACCCGGTTATGACGATGTAAATAATTAGTTTGTGCTAACATATTACAAGCTCCGATCATATGTTGAATTGTTTCAGAAGTAGTTCTTCATTTCCTGAACTTATCATTTTCTATATAGGAATCATGCATAATATATTTCTTATAATTTCTAGAGGGAATAACCTGATCCTGGATGTCCATAACAAACCTTTTTATTTCAGGAAAAAGCTCCCCTCGCCTCAGTTATGCATTCGACGCTTTCTGGTCGACAGTGGGGTTGCTCAAGTCATGAGGGTGTCTTCCGTGCACTGCCATGCTCTTCCATTCCAAAATTTTATCTGCTTCTGTTGAAATTTTTTCACTGTCTAAATTTCTAGCTTCTAATAGGTTTAATGGAGTGTACTTGTCGTCTGAGCTGCAAATGCTGGCGTGTAGTGAGGATTCCTTCAAGTTTATGAGATAACCGATTTAAACTAACAATAATTGTAATAAAATAATAATTTTGGAAAACGACATGTTACAAGATTGATACTTATGCCATTCGATTTTTGGTATTAAAAACACTTCATATGTCAAGTCTCTGCAAAATTCCATTATAATTTTACGAGATATCTGATTTAAACTAACAATCATTGCTCGAATAATATTTTTTCCAGAAGCTTGCCGGCGTCACCACGCCACAAACTATTATTGCCTTAATTTTACCATCGCATTAAACGACGTTCTCATTTCCTTTTTAAGTATCCAATTTTAGTTCAATATGCAAAGAAAATACCAGAATTTTCCCTCCCATCCATCAATGTACTATTATTAATATATGTTACTGTCCCAAATCCCGTAAGATGTACGTCAAGAAGAACCTGAGTGAAGGCAAAAGAGAGTAGGCTGATAGCAAATCCAGCCCATGCGTCCAGCGTGAACACCATCTCTACGCTGTCCAAGAATGGTAGAAGTTCTGGACCGAGTACAACAGCACATAAATCCTCTTTTTGCAAGGGATACAGATATTCTACCTAGAACAAGAAGGAATATTGTAGCGAATAATCAAACCAAATAACCTGATATTTATATTCCAAAATTAATTTATGAATAATTGAATATTAAAACTGACATAAAATAATTCCACTGCTTACATTAAAACAATTCTTATAGGTCTATCGTGTGACTACTCCCGTTCACATTGGAATACTGACCATTTGTTGTCTAATAAGAAAGATTGATTGGTTTCAATTTCACAATGTTTCGATTAAGTTTTCCGTTAATACCTTTATTAATTGCTAGCTAAGATAAAACTGTACTTTATAATTAAATTTGTCTCCTTAACTATACTGTTTCTGTCACATAATTGTTTCAGAAACTAAAAATATTACAGCTTTAAAGCTATTTTTTTTAAGAAAACGTAATTTTTTAAAGACAATTACTGTAAACGTAGGACCGCCAGAGCTAAAACGTATTTAGACTCTTTGTTAAATCGCAGTATATATTATTTCACTCAAAACATTTTNATTTAGACTCTTTGTTAAATCGCAGTATATATTATTTCACTCAAAACATTTTTTAGACTAGTCCACGGCAAGTCACAATACTCCCATCATTTATAACACCTTAAATGACACAGACACATGGATATGAACATGATCTATCTCAAAAGAGGTGGTTAGAATATAAAAATATTGTAATATACTTTACTTTTTGTTTGAAATGTAGTGAACCAGTTAAATTGATACACCTATATTTCTCATGAGTAAGTGATTTACAAGAAATGTTAGGATGAAATTTAAGTTGAAAACAGGATGAGAATTTCATTAATAGTATTTTATTTAGAAAATGTTTTCCAGGTCATTTGAAGCTCAACTTGATGTGAACCACAATTTTTAATCCTATTTTTCGTAACTACTGAACAAATAAATTTTATAAAACTATTTTTAGTTTGATAATAGTATAATATTTGTAAAGAATATCCAGCGGAAGGTATATAATGCCCAGATCTGCGAACATTTTGAGTCACCACAGAGGTATATAGTCACTATCGCAAGATAATGTGGCGGGTTACTCTGTTCCTAATAAACTCACCACAGGTCTGATTTCTGCAACAGGCAATGCGGTGTAAGCAGCGAAAAGCACGCGTCCTGTTGCCATGTCACCTACGTAACCGTCGTAAGAACCGTTTGCCGAGCGACCGCCGAAAGATTTTTCGTAGGAAGAGATGCAAGGTGCTCCTCGGAGCTCGGGCACGCGTTGTATCAGGACTTGGGCCATATATTGACTGGGGTAGCTGTTCAAAGTGCAGACACATTTCAATGATACATAAATGTGGAGCTCTCCATAAAATAAAGTAACACAATTTTTTAGCGTCTTGGGAGTTGAGTTAAAAATTGAACCCGACACGTAATTACGAGAAAATCTTATATAACTGGCACAACATAACTCCAGCTCTGGCTGCCGAGACGAAATTAATGGCGCGGGGGTGAAAAAGGAGGAAAGAAAACACTATTCAGAAAACAATTGTCATTCAAAGCCAAGGGTCCACAAATCACACCTTCCGGATTTCCCCACCAACCACCGAAGAACGACGAAGGGCAGTGTATGTCGAAGAGACGATGAAACCGTTTTCGTGGATAGTGCGATCACGTTACCCCTTAGCAGGCCCAACCATAGTTTGCAGCCTGGCTAGTAGCTGCTGGACGAGAGCGGGAGTTATGTTGCGCGCCTTATACAAGTGCGCTCAGCATAGGGAACCGCCTGTGTTCACTTATCCCCTGTTTGGGGCGTGACGGAGGTTCAGCGGAACAGGCCAGGTAGATTGTGCTCGGGATTCGGGCTTCAATGCGAGTGGTGCAGCGATAGCACACCTGTGGACAAAGCGGGAGGACCCAGGTTCGACTCCAGGTCCGTCGCAACTTTCACCTGACCGTAGACAATGCAAACGTCCCTCCCCAAGTAGGGTATCGAACGTTGATAGTGAAAAATATACCATAAAAGTTACCTTATATTACTCCAAGACTAATTCCTACTATCCCTCCGTAGCACAGAGTAACGATATCGTAACATCCCCTTATCTCTTAATTCTTGGATGGCCCCTAGGTTGCTGAACATTAGGCTTCCCAGCTTAAACAACTTTCTGGATCTTCAATTATCATAGTCATCTATTTTATCTTACATACAACGATTCCAATGTACTCTTGATCACCAACTCCCTTTCTGCTTTTTATAACTACCATTCTTTATTAACTGTGTTAAATTATAATGCACGATAATAGTTTCTTTACGTACTGCGGTCGAAAGGCAACCACTTGCTGACCAGGCGGTGCTGTGAGCTCCGGAGGACAAGAGAACATCAGTACACCTTGTCCCTCGAGACGTAGCAACTGAGGACGCAAGATAAGGATCTCGGTGGCTCTGGACTCAGGCCGCCACACAATAGCGAAAACTCGGGACACTCCACTGAATCCCAAAGCTGCTTTTAATCCAGACATCACTGCATCCGAGTGACGAGGAAGCACCAATGCCACATGATCGAGTGTCCAGTATACGGAGCGAAGAATATGTGGCAGTATGGTAATCAACTGTCAGAGAAGGTACTTCATTAGGAATTCATACTGTGATTACGTTAATTCAAAATATTTTTAACTTAAATAGCACTAGCACCTATAAATTTCTGTAACCGAACCTTATAGATAAGAAATATTAAGGACCATCCTCTTCTAAAATAGATTTATTAGAAGTCTGAATTTTTGTTTCTCAACCACAAATCAAAGACACAAATTTTAATAGGATAGCACGTAACAAGAAATAATCATATTATCAGTCGCATATATTCTATAAACAATTAGAATAAAAATTCCTCGAATCAGCTGAGCTCGTTACATGATACTTTCTTTAATTCTCATTTTTATGTACGAAAAAATTATGCATTGATATTGGTGACTTTACTTAATGGGTGTGTACTGTAATCAAAATTCAGTTTAAGATCAAGGAATAGCATTCTTCAATGTGGTAATTTGGTTTTCTAATTCATTCTAACTTTAAATCGTTATTCAGTGTTGTAAATTATTGCTTGGGAATTAATGTTATTTGGTTTTCTCCTTTGCGCAAATGAATAACGATGTGCAAGTTGACGCACTATGATCCAGGGAGCAAGTTTGAATTGAAATTTCCCCCTATTTATTACATTTTATACTTTTAAGAGCAAATATTCGTTAGCAAATATGCCATGGTCGATTGTTCCACCTCATGCACTGAAAGTCTGTTTTGGATATTATAGTTATTTATTTGAAATACTATCATATCTCTTTATTGTCCTACAAGTTTATGAACCAGAAATTAACTAATATAGAACCATCCTATATTTTGGATGTCCTTCTTTACACACCTGCCAAAACCTCTTAATAAAATCTGGACTGAGAACCACTCAACTTTCCAATTATAATTAATAACAAAAGATCAAAGCACTAACTAACCTAAGTTGCAATAAATATTTAAGAAAAACGAAAAAAATCACAATATGTTGTAATTAAACACAAGGACATATTTAAAAGACCAATCTGTTTAAATTTAATTACCCTCACATTTTTCTATA
Source organism: Laupala kohalensis (assembly GCA_002313205.1). NCBI lineage: Eukaryota > Metazoa > Arthropoda > Insecta > Orthoptera > Trigonidiidae > Laupala > Laupala kohalensis. Next base: position 764,069 of record NNCF01131069.1, on the reverse strand, counting down.
AAACACTCCTGATCATTATATTCGATCTTTCAATTATAGATTAAATAAATTATCTTCCAATTTCCACTCTTTGCAATTGCCCTACAGGTTATCTAAAATATGCACTTACAAAGTGATCCTTTCTTGCATAATAAAATTCGCTGTATCTCGAAAATTGTGCGACGTACGGAAATGCGGTTTAGCAATCTGTATGTAGCATTAACTGTACAATCAAAATAATGATATTTATATTTTCAACATTTTGAAGTTTAGGAAACCGTAAGTAAAGCGCGATGTGTAAATGAAGTCAGTATGAGCTGTCCAGAAATAGACTTCTATTCCCAATGTAATCTCAGTAAAATCTCAAGTTCGGTTTTGATATATTAATTCGTTCCTGAGTTGTTGTTTTTTGTAGGGCTTTAGGGTTCGTCAACGTCAAGGTAATTAGAGCTCTTGCAGGTGGAGCATGCAGTTTTGCACCGTAAGGAAGAGCCGTAGTGACTCTTCCCCGTGTGTGGGTCTCGCCGAATATCTCGACCATACCCACTAAAAACTCTCCTGAATTCAACAAATATCTAAACACAAAGATAAAAGAAAAGAAAACAGTTTTCGAACACATATCATAAAAATGGGTAAATTGCTAAACTTTCATTATTGCATTGTTTCCTTCCACGAATTAGGGAATACTCCCTCGGACCATGAAATATTAAAGATATCCAGAAGGTATTCTTTCGATTCTAGACATAGTTGCCTGAGCATCTCATAGTGAATGGAATCAAGGCCAGGAGCAGTGTCGTGGGCTGTCGGTAGAGCTGACTCAAGGAAGTGCATCTGGTTTCTTTGATGGTTCTGCGCGATTTAGCTCGAGCAATCCGATATGCGGCGAGGTTTTCTGGAGATGGCCTACCCTTAAATTTCCGCAACGCTCTGAACTTCGCCCGAAAGGCGGACTGACATGCGTCGTTCCATCAGGGGATATGAGGTCTTCGCGGAAACATAGATGTTTTCGGGATGAATTCTTCAGCGGCGTGGTGAATCTCCTGGATCAGATGGTCTACCCTCTCTAGGACACTTCCCGTTTCGACGCGCTAGGAGCTGTAACTCTTCACGTTGAGTTTTATATCCATGAAGGTTCCACTGTATATTCCTCCGAACTCATGGGACAAAATGACAGAAGTCTCGATTGCCCCACCTTGCGGAATGGGTGTGCCGCAAGGTGTATATCACGTCCAAGTGACTTCGAAGCAGCCGAGGGTTCACATCCCTCCCGCTTCAGAAGAAAATAAAGAAAAGTTACACAGCATTCCGTATCGGAATGCTTTGTTTTAATGAAGCCATTACTATTTGCAACCTTCTAGGTCGGGGTCCTGACTATGCATGTCCACGTCACCGTCAGACAATCTGACTCGGAGGAAGGTAGGGGAGACATTTTCTTTTTACGACTTGGTGGACGGTTTTGTTGTTTTTTAATTCAAAAAATCGGCAAGGTTCAGGTGTTTAGCCTTGGTACCCTGGTGTTTTTTCGTCTCTTGCTTGGCACTTGTTGGAATTACTTTTACACTGTTGGTTTTTTTCTGTGTTGAAGTAGAAGAACTGGGTTTCGCTGACGTTTTTGGCTTCGCGGCAGCAACTTGAATACTTTTCTTGCTATATTTGCACTGGCATGTGCACGACGTAGTCGTAGACACGTCAGTTTAATCTACCTGGATGGAAATACTATTCTTTATAAGAGGAGTCTTCGCTGCGGTGGAGTAACTGGTAGAAAATAAAGGGTGTAAAGCCCTGTATTTCTTTCGCGCTTCACCGCACGGGATCTTCTCGATTGTCATTATTTCTTGAATTTTCTTTTCTTAAAGGAGGGGGACGTACTCCCTGCTCCACACCGGGTGGTTGCCTGTCCAATCAATGCATTTGGTAGGCCTCGAGCATGAAACGCCGGGTTTCTGTGCGTCCTTCCCGCACTTCCCGCAGGTATCACGGCCCTTACACGATGTTGTCAAGTGTCCAAACCTCTTGCACTTAAAACAGCGCAGAAGATTTGGAATAAAGGGTCGCACTGGCAGGTTTAGCCATCCCACTTTGAGATCTCTCGGCAGTTTAGGACAGTTAAATGTCTCGATGAAAAAGGCGGTCTTTTCAGTAACATCACGAACCATCCTCGTGATCTGACTGATCTCTACCACGTGGTCAACTTCCTATTCCTTGACTAAATCATCACAGGACATATCGATGATCCCTGCAAGAGATCATTCCCTTGCTACGGTTAAGCGGAGCTTGGAAATTACACTTGACCGGGTATTCTCACAGCAGTGTGTATTGTAGAAGTTTTAAAGTTTGCTTACTTGTTTTTGTTTCAAGCAGCACCGATCCGTGTCTCAATCGTTTAACGCTCTTTAGAGAGCCAACAAGACCTTTTAAACCCTTGAAGGTGTAAAAGGGTGAAATCTTTACGAAACTTCTATTTGCTCTGGTCATTAAAACAAAGCATTCCGATACGGAATGCTGTGTAACTTTTCTTTATTTTCTTCTGAAGCGGGAGGGCTGTGAACCCTCGGCTGCTTCGAAGTCACTTGGACGTGATATACACCTTGCGGCACACCCATTCCGCAAGGTGGGGCAATCGAGACTTCTGTCATTTTGTCCCATGAGTTCGGAGGAATATATGTCTGGTGACGTGGAGCCCCCGCATCACGCCACTAAGCCTCATTCAACTGAGATTCGGCAGTTGCCCCAGAGGTTGTCCGCTAGTGAGTGTTTATCCTCGACACCCATTCACTTTTTCGGCGCGTAACACACCTTGAGGTTGAGTTGAGGTTTTTTTTATAGAGGTTTAATCCTTCCTCGCAACCCGGCCGATGAAGACAAGATCTCCGCCCTTTGCAACACACAACTTTCCGCCATCTCGCCTATGGTGGTCGCTGAAGCATGCCCAAAGCTTAGGGTGTCCGAGGAATGGTGGAGCAGTACCAGTCCACAGCTCGGGGCCGTGGGCAGGGGGCTCGGGGGCGAGCCCCCTGCGGGGAGTTCCAGAGGTATAGGGGGAACAATATTCTTAACATACATACACACACGAATACTCACATTAGACCTGAGATATCATCGTCAAAATTTGAAAATAGACTCTCGTGGAGCCAATTCGTAAAGATCCGAAAAGATCTCGAAAGTTTTCTCTTGCTCGCTTACAATACTTCCCTTATTCTATTCAGTTGGAAAGAAATAAAATAAAAATCAGTATTGTTTTATGAGTAATGGATCACCTCAGTGACTGGATCGTCTCCCATGAAAAATATTACACCTGATGGTCTCTCCAACGAGATTTCGTGAAGAAAAGCGTTCGAAGCGTTGACAATGACCAAGGGATGGTGCGCCGGTATCAATGCTAAGGTCCGAGGAGGTACAGCACCAGCTGATCCAATTACCACCGTAAGAGTACCGTGGTACGGTAGGGTTGGAACAAGGGTGAGTACTAGTTCACCAATGTGTGGATCTTCCGGAGGAATCAATGCCAAGAACGATGCTGAAGAAATTGCCATCATTGCAGTCACACACGTGAAGGAAGATGAACTAGAACACAATTATAATGTTTCTATTGCAGCGCTTTTTTCTGGAAAACGTTCACTAGAGCTCACTTGATACTTCCCAAATATACGAACACTGCAATCGAAGGTTACAGTGTCTTTGGTATTATATTCGAACAATCTGCAGAGAATTAATCTTAAAAAACACATAATATCAATACGTTACACTACTTATGTGTCAAATCAATGCTTAACCTAATTCACAAGAAGGAATACCCAAAAATTTGAGACGGACGAAGGAGTAATACTATCGAACCGAATTGATTTATTTAATGATACTGTACTTTAAGGTGTTTAAAAAAAATTAACTTGGGGCCCCCTCCAATTTTTTTTATGACTTGAAATAAGACTTCCATCAAAATATCACATTTATAAGACATTTTAGATATTATATATAGACCTAATATATATTCAAAATTTTGAAATTTTGAATCTTTAAATCTTGGTAGCGGCCCCTAAAATGAACATTTATGGAAGTCGTACTTTAAGATTTAGAGAAATTAGGAAGGTGTCGCGTCGAAAATTCAAATGTTGATTTTTGAAGAACACTCCAACTATGAATATCAATCGATGACAGTTTATTGATAATTTCTCGTACCGGCACAATAAGGCACTGTATGCACTTTTCTAATCATCATCATAAGGTTTTACCTCAAGTTCAATATTTTGTTCAAAGCATAGAAATCAAATATTCACAATAAAATAAAAAGCTCCTCAACACTTGGAAGGTTGTAAGTATTATATTTCCATTTTTATCGGACCATACAGTCTAGGGCAGGGGTCGGCAACCCGAGGGTCACCGAGTGACCCATTTGATAATTTCAAGTGACCCACTTTAGTTCCGAAAATAAAGTATAATATATAAAAATAAATTATAAAATAGAAACATGAAACAAACATTTTGAGAAAAATTGAAAATAGATACCAAGAACAACATTTTAGTTCTATTACCATGGATCTCATACACATAAGTGTTTATGTATATAAGATCCATTTCGAAAATATCTTTGAGCCAAACGTCTCTTTAATACTTACATTTTGGTTGCTTTTGACCCGCGGCCAAAAAAGGTTGCCGACCCCTGGTCTCGGGTATACCTAATGGATTTACAGGCACAGTTAACCCCATCAAGTACACTCGAGCATGTATGACCTACTTACGGTTCCCTTGAATCATAATACGCTTTTCAATCGAATTTGCTATGTTTTTGTATAAAATTGGTATTGTAGAGCCCTATGCAATTTTACTCCAATAAAGATTAATATAACATAGCTATTGCAACACAAAGCATATAGAAACCAATACAACTGCAGAGCTCAAATATGAATTAAGATCTACATACGAAGACCAATTTTTCATTTCGATTAGTTATTACATTCTTAGCGCTTATTACTCTCAATAATTTTCTTATTCCTACATAAATTACTTAAATAACCTGCTGTTTTTCAAAGTCACGGTAAAGTACGAAACAATGACTTTCTAAAGTGTTGTCGTTTACCTGATATTTTCATTATACTAAAATGAATAAAACCACATTTATATGTGAAGTATGATTACGCCATATTTGTGTCACCTTCAAATAAAATATAATTATTTATATAGTAAGTGAATTAACAACAAATGAACGAAAAACAGTCAGTTATTTTATACCTTTTGAAATACATTTGAGACTTCCCCTTGGTTGAATGAAATTTTTTGGTAAGCATTCGAGGGAATCAGGATCCGTTACGCAACCATCCTTTATATACTGGACACATCCGCGTTATTTACCGCATCGTCTCGCACAGAATTTTTCTAATGTTAGTCTCTACAAGCCAAGAGTGACATTTTTCATAAATATGATGGATAGGTTGATCCCTTATTATACGCCTGATATTCTTGGACATTAGATTACAATATCGATGGGTAAATGTACGATACATCAACCTCACATCATAATTTTGTATTTTCCACGGGAAAGTTTGGTCATACTTTGTGATCTGAACGTACACATTTTCTTGACGACTTAAATATTGCACGAAGCAAGAAAAGTAATTTGAAATTTTGAAAAACATCTAAAAATGATTAAAAAACGATATGATAAAAACCTGAATACATAATGAATTTTTTTCTGGAGTCATATTCTCAAGGAAAAGAAACTCCAGTCGTCACATTTATCCATTTTCTAATTTATTTGTTTTATCTTACAATTTGCCAATTCTATTTTTTGAATCGATTTAGTTTAAATTTATAGTAATATTATAAATTTATTTTCATATCTATTTTTCACAGAGTGTTTCATTGAGTAAGCACATAGTATTTTTCTGCAACATTTTTCATTCGCAAAAAAACAAAACAAAAAACTATTCTGTACAAGGACTGAGTAGAAGCCATCTATTTGAACTAACGTACAGTACATGGAATCAATGTAATATGCATCAGATATCTAAGGGAGGCACATGAGCCGATTAATTGAAGTTAGTATTAATTACCCTCGGTCAATTGTGACTGGAAAGATGTCTTTCTATACCACGGTTTTACTCGAGGATTAAGTAATTTTCGTTCGGAGAAATCT
>NNCF01131069.1:696273-753002 GCA_002313205.1 Laupala kohalensis | reverse complement strand
AAAGTTAAATTCGTCTTGTACTTTATCACGCCATTGCTGTAGCACTTTTTAAATAACTTATAACAATTTCAAAAACTATTTTCTTGCATGATTGTGTTGCCGTATGGCTCATATTAATTTAGTTTTATGTGTACTCAACTTTGGCACGGTTGTGTACATTAATACTGTAACCCCATCCTGGCCCGAATTTTTTTTCCGTTTTTCCTTCGGGTAGAGGCGGATTTCTTACACAGTTCCGTAGTCTTTGTCTAGGGGCGTGTTTATTGTAACAATAAATCGTGAATTTAGTGTTATTTCAATTCTTATGATTTTTAAACACTATACTCAGAATAATCTATAGTTCGATAATAATTTGTACATGTAAAATAAATTTCTTGCTTAAAATTACAAACATATTAACATTGTATTGGTATTATAACTCGCAGCTAACTTTTTATCTTATCTAGGAATTTTTGCTGAATTTTTTGAATCCGCCTCTGCCTTAGGGCCCTTGATCGGAATTGATGGGATGGTCCCTTGCTTGCTTCCGGAGAGTAAATTAGTTTTTTTTCCCTCCACGTGGTCATACGCAGTTTGTACTGTTTTTTGACAATAAATTTATTTATTATTTATTTATTATTATTGAGTTGACACTTGTAATAGAATACTTCCTCGCTGGCAGCCCGGTAAAATGTGTGTGACATGAATGTCTTCGTGATTTATTTACTACACGAGAAACATACTCGTTAGTTAGTTTCGTCAACAATCGCTTTTGTTTCATAAGCAGTATTCACGACATGGAACTGGACTCTGCGTGAAGACATTACCGCTACCTAGTGAGGAGAGCTCGAACTACGACTGGCGGTTAGATAAGAGATACGAAACAGGAGCTCGGGGATAACACGGAGTTATAAGGAGAATACATCAAACACCAAATAGGGACAACTTAGCAAGCATATAATTTTAATTAGCTGTAAATTTTAAATTTTACTCCGCCAAACTCACATTTCTGAAAGGAATCTAGAATTATTTAGCTCAGTTCTATTCTCAGGTTCCTCGAGGTCTACCCACTACTCTTCTTCCCCTCTGGTCTTGCATTCAGTATTAACTTAGTATCCCCATGTCTTTACATTGTTGTTATGGCCATTTGAAACCATTTCTTTTGCACGCATTTGTGTTGGTAGAGTTTGCATAAGTTCTTCTCTTATTTGTCTCACCGGCACAGTCTATTTTGTTTTACCCGTTATTTCTGAAGCAGTTAGATATTTTACCTATATCATCTTCATGGTTCGCATATCATCTTCAAAGATTAACGTATTGTAGAAGACTGTTTTGGGTTTTGAAGTCAGATGTCTTCAGTATTTTTATGAGAGAAAATAATTTATTTTTTGTCATTCAAACTTTCCAAACGTAAAGAATTTGATATTACTGTTACAAAATATTTTTTCCCGCAAATCTTGTTTCGTTTATTCTGTTTAAAAATTAAGATAAGTGTAAATAAAGAAGAGAAATAAATGGTAAAATCTTGATTATGTACTTTGGTTTTGTCATGGTAAATGGTATGTTACTTTGAAGTAAACAATAATATTTCTATAAAAAAGCAGTAAGTCGATAATACTCCGAAATATATTCAGTTCAATAGTCTCCTACAGTAAGAAAGCTGTTTTGTAGACATAATTTTAAGAATCTTGTTTTTTCTAAAGAGTTAAACCAGAACAAGTATGGAAACAGACTCTTTGTTCATAATGAGGTCACTATCCTTCTTTGTTCACCATCCAGACAAAGTGAAGGTTTATGAAAAGAAGAGTGAATGCTTTGCTGTTAAATTCTTTACACAAGATGCGAATTCTGCGACTCAAGAACAAAGCAATATTCGCTCTTCAATGTTCTTTGCTCCTCGGGCTACTTGAGTCTGACGAATAAATATTGTCAGATATACGTTCTTTTGTTAATTTTTTAAATAATAGGAATTACTCATAATCGAATTACTGTACTAGAGAAAGAATGTAAATATGACTCGTTTTAAAGATCCTTTTATCGGAAACGGTGCCTCAAGTTAAAAATATCTGGAGTGAACCCCACTCAACTTTCCAATTACAATTCATAACAAAAACACATGGAACTAAACACAAAACTTAAAAAGTAAAAATAAAAAAATTCAAAATATAAATATTAAATAATAATAACATACTAAAAGTATTGTACAAGGTGATATATTTCTTAGATCAATCGGATGCAAAATATTTATCATCACAACACACGGTATCCTAAAAACCAAAGTATCGCATTCAAGTAAAGATTGCGTGAACTATCTTCCAAATTGAACTCTATGGAATTACCTTATTTGCAGATTCAAATAACGCACCTCCAAAATTTGAAAATAGACTGTCCTGGAGTCAATTCGCAAAGATCCGAAGAGATCTCAATTTTTTTTGACCTATTTCAATACTTTCCTTACTCATTCTGTGTAATTGGAGAGTAAAAATGGGTAAGGGGCCAACTTTCCAGAAATTTGATTTTCGGACCTAAATTAGTTTATGAGGAATCAATTGCACAATAATTCTATGTGGCTAGGAAGTCGAGAAATTGGTGTGTTATGTTATGATATGCACCCAGGTTTTGCGTATTTCGTAAATCCTACAAAATAAACTACATAAGAAAAAATGTATGTGTATTCATCGCAAAAAAAAACATATTACTATATTATAAATACTATATGTAAGAGGAATTTGTTGTTATAAAAGAGAAAGATATTGTTAATGAATAATGATACTTCTTGTGACCTTATTTGAACAATTCACAATATTTATTAAATACATAATATTTTGTTTTCTTTACACAATGTTTATGTATTTTACTTTTCTAGAATGAAAATATACGTAAATAGTAAAAGTACTGTTAACTATGCTTTTTTAATGTGAAAGCTGTTTCTTCTTTCATAAATAAATAAATTTACTATCCAGACAGCAGTTGCAAATGGTGTATGGCTGTGGGGACGTCAATTAAGTAATTTACTCTCTGGAAGCAAGGAAGGGACCGTCCCATTAATTCCGATTAAAAGTGCTAAGGCAGTGGTGGATTTTTGCATCTCCAGGCAAAATCATAGCATGCACCCCCTAAGATAAGAATAAAAATTGTTAGATATCTCTTACAATATCTACAGAATTTCAACAAATTTATATTTAATAGAGTACAAAAATGTTATATAAGTAATACGAACTATTGCCAAATCTTTAAATTTTACCGAAAATATTTGCTAAAAATTCGTAATTATTAAAATAACTCAAAATCCGATATTAACAATAATATTATTGAGACTGGCTCCCCTAGTATCAGTAAGAATCTATGGGTTTATATATAAAAGCTATGGGTTTCCTTTCGGTGGCTCTCGAATTAACATTCTGCTACAGCACGTGGAGCTCCTTTTTTTGTAAAAAGAAGGCGAAGGCACATCATTGTGAGATGAAAACCTCATGCAAAGCGTAATTCCAACTCCGCTCCCTTCACTCAATCACCTCGTCGCCCTCTTCAATCATGCTGCCACGCATCGGCCTTCGTGTGGGCGGAGGTTGCGTTGCCGGGGCAACCCTTGCTTATTGATTTCACTCCGCGCCGCCCCCAACTCCATTGCCGTTCCTCACTTGTTGCTCGGCTCGCTGCCCGCTGCGCCGCGCCGCGTAGCTCCACGCACTCGGGCGCGTGAGATAATCTCACGTGGCGCACGCCACTGCAGAGGGGGATTCCCTTTTATGTACGCTCTGTGGAGCTATTCAAAGACTCATCTGAAGGTTTCCAATCGTTGACAATGTTGTGTGTTGTACTTGAATATTTTTTGTCGTCCACACTTCGGTAAATGCATTGATCATTGGGAATATTTTGCCAAAGTTAACTATTTAAAGTTGTATTGTGGCAATTTTATACATGAATTTCCTCTCGTGTTCAAGAATTATATTACTCAAACAAGCTCACAGTTTACTTCGTCTTAAATTAACTGTTAAATATCTGTTACTATATCTATACATATCTGTTAAATTAACGATTCGTAAAAATTTCAGGAAGTTCATTATGTAATTAAATGTATTAAACGAATATTTGTTTTATTAACTGAAAGTGTTGTATTGGAAGTACGAGGAGTACAACATTGGATGCTACCTCAATATCAAATTCTATTCATTTTCAAAATAAATGAGTCATTTATGAACAAACATTGAAAAATGATAATGTCAATTTATGTTTTTGTGTGACGGAGTATAGGGGGAACAATATTTGCCATGCAAAACGTTACCTCACTATTTCACTGTGATCTCGAGATTTTCTTTAAGGTGAATACAGTAATTCCTCCATACATTTCATAATGGAATGTAAAAAAATAATTAAATAGAAAAATAAAATAATCAAAAGGATTTTCAAATACTAAAAGGAAAAAAGTCATAGTAACATTACGTGCCATAGTAGCATACTCTTCAACAACGTGTATGAATACATACTTAAGACACTGAAAATTAAATAACACCTTTACGACAAACGTAGATGTATTAGTTAGATTATTTAATGAATACAGTTAATAAATCAATTGTGAAATCTTGAGTTGATATCTGATGAACGACTTCCAGTTCCCTCAAAAAAATCTTCAAGCTCAGACAGGATGACAAGGGAAAATTAAAACAGTCGTAAGGATTAGCGTCACGCACAAGATAGGTCACCGCAAATGAGGGATATTTTCCATATGAATGATTTTAGAGATGTGTACAAGATTGTTTACTGCTCCATACGATTTCAGAGACAGATCATTTAGTAAGATAAAATGTCTATATGAGCTCTTAATTTTTCTTTTTATTTAAAATCAAATAATTATGCACAATGAAGTGATCTCGAAGAATTAAAGCAGAAGAATGAAAATGAAGTAATGATGGTGTTCAAGTAGCCAACAAACGTTTCTAACTAACTTGCGATTGTCTTCCATGGGTTGTGTACTGTTGACTGTAAAGTGAATTGCATAATATAGTAAATGGAATATCAAGATGAAACAGTAAGCAAAATATATGAGAGTCGATTCACTATCCTCTATCGAACATTTCAACGTAGGTCCCCTCACCTTTTTCTACGTTTTATTATCCTTTTGCTTGTTTATACGTTTTTTCCTTCATTTTCACTTTTAAAGTTTCTTTATTATTTTTTTTCTTAAAAATACGTCTTTGCTTTCTTTCTTTTCATCTCCTTCCCTCTCTTTCTTTCTCTCTTCGTTCCCCTCCTTCAAACAATAAGAATGTTTGATTTTATACCATTTGTTTTCCTCATTTTCTCAATCGATTCTATTTTTCATTCTCCTACATATCATTTCCACATCCCTTTTTTTTGTTCATTATTCATTTATTCTGTGTATTTACGTATTCTTAATTTCATGTTTTTAAGCCATTACTTCCACTATCCATCATAGCCTTCGATATAGTAGCCTTTATGCGAAACTAATTCTTGCAACCAACCAGAGCCACGTAAAAATACTCCATTTTATTCGTTTTTGCACATTCTGAAGTAATTATATATTCCTCCCATAATTGGAAGTAAAGTTGAAACTTATTTTTATGAACATTATTTTATGGTTAATCTATGTTCTCTGTTATTCTAGATTCCTTCCATTGCATTCTTTAGTTTCCGTTTAGTCTGTTGAAATGAGCCTTTGCCTACATATCATTGCCTTGACCGTGAAGTCTTATGTCCTCGTCATATTTAAAATAAACGTTTACAAAGATTGTGTTCTGGTCTCCGACAGGAAGTGGCGTACCACAAGAGATCTACTTCATTATTTTCCATGAAATTATGCATATTTTTCCGCTTAAACCGTATTTTTACTAAATGCGAAAATAATTTTGAATTGTATGCACTTGTAGTATATGTATTTTGGAAACAATTGGCATCAATAAATAAAATGATCTTAAAGTTGGGTCTTAATGATATTTCACTCGTATATCCACGTTTATTTTTGGTACTGCACGTTTTGCGAACTTTTCTATTGGAATGAAATGAAGAATTATGTCCAGTAAACCATATTTTCACAGCCCAAATAAATTTCTAAGTTAAAAACTTTGTGCCCTGACACTAAGGACTGGAGTGTGCCACCCTTTGTGGCTCACTCTAAAAACTTCCAATGAACAAGCATGTGTTTCATAATTAGTATTTCTCTAGTTTTTTAATTATTTAGAATTTGTTTCTTGACAGTAAAGTAAGTTGATAAAACGTAAATAAACGTGCTTTTTTCTGATTGAAGAAATATTAAAATTTACTCATGATTTACTCCAAATAATATTCATTTAATGACGTTTAAAAAAACAGTGTAAAATGCTTCATAGAATAGGGACAATGTCGAAATTCGCTTAAGAACGGTTCATGGGCTTATGAGTCTTCCGAAATAATCATATTTATCTACACTGCATTAAATGTATCATGGAAAAAAATCACGTACTGATAAGAGACGAAAAAAATCAGTTCCAAGAATTCATTTTAATTTTGTTTATTATTATTATTATTATTATTTATATCATATCTTAAATCTCGAAACTTCATTGCTTGAAAAAATTTTGACCTCTTAACCATTATAGAATATTATAAATATATATCATCAAGGCCAAAAAAATAATTTTGTAATTTATTTTATTATTATCGACGTTTATCACGCATTGATTATTTTATTCCGTTCATTTAATTTTGTAAAATAAAAATACATTTTTTTGTTTTGGACCATTGACATTCATGGTCCAAAACGTACGAATAAATATAAAATATTGAGTGACTTATAAAAATATTCAGTAAGTAAACTTCGTTAGGGTTGTTATCTTACTTTCGGGTTTTTTCCTTTTCAATTTTGCTTTCTTCTTACATTCAATTTTTTTAAACAAACTCTATTGGCTCCACGAATTCTATGCTTCCACTTAAGATTTAGAGTTATCTATCAGAATACCGGAAGAGAGTATCTACGGTATAATAATGTTTATTTTGTTTCTTTTCATTTTTAGAATTAAAATGTTTTAAAAATTTTCATCTATTTAAAATAGATTATATTTCACATAAAATATTAAAATAATAGTAAAAATTAGAATGATAAAGACAGAAAAACTGTAAAAAGGAACACGGGAGAACGATTCCTAATTGTTTCCTGTGTTCAAGGGGTTTTAAAATGTTACTTTCGTTTGCCAAAAAGACTAAGAATAGCTTAGAAATGAAAATAGAAAAGAACTACTTCAATGGCAAAGGAAACATATTTCAGTCTTAAATATACTTCAAGGATATTGAAATGAACACATGGAGGAGACCTGTGGCGTGGAGTTTCGGTCTCGGGAGGCAGTTGCTAAATGACTTCACACGGATTCTTCTCCCTCTCCTCTATGACCTAATGTGAAGATTGCTACAGATGAATATCACGTGCATCATTCACCAGATGCTAAACGCACGGGTAATGGTGTTTATGTCCAACGCGTGTCATGTGATTCAATGAAACTTCCGTTTCGATCGTTAAAGGGGAACTCCCTTTCTTGGAGATATATCGTGGAAATTACTAAAAGATTAATACGACTATTTTTCACGATAAAGTATTATTTAACAGAATACAGGGGAAAAACATTAAAATAAATTTTACATAAAAGACCAGCGATGTTTCTTAAAATTTGATGACGTGGTGCTTCTTTAAATTTTGGCTTAATTTCAATATTTTCGTAGGTCATCTATAAAAAATCGTAGTTACTTTATGCATATAAGCATTTATTGTCAAAACAATAACAAACATGATTAATACTAAAATATTCTTCTTCAACACTATCATGAATGAACAAAATATATATCACATAAATATGCTCCATATAACACGTGTAGTGTACGTAATTTGCTAATTCTATTTAGTTAAAACTGAATTATATTTTTGTACACATAAGAAAAATTATAATATGAAATTATAATGAATATATTATCTATGCTTTATAATGAAAATTTGTACACAATGTTTGTTGTTTTTCCGATTGCTGCAAGAAGGTTCTACGAAATGTCCATCATAAAAGTGTTTATAGGAAAAGGATCTTGTTTGTTAACGCATTCCAGCAACTTAAAGATTTCCGCTCTGTGACTTGTTAATGATGATGGGAAACGCTTACTTTACTGGGAATATGGATGATATTTGGAATTATAGATGTTTTTGGAATGAGTACTTCCTGACATTTCACTGAACCAGTCAGACTCTAATGGTGAATTTGTGTACAGTTGTAATTTTGTAGCTGGTGCTATTACGCAAACAGAGCATTGCAGTTCTTCATAACTATTACTCGCATATCAAAATCTAATGCTGACTGATGTGACGAAGCACTTAATTTTCTACGGAAATCAGGGCAAGCGACTTATTTGTTCTTTTCACAACATTACCATTACTACCAATATCGAACCTCGACAAACAGCATCTAGGGACATGAAGGAAATTGTTTTGTAAGTTGCTCTAGTATGTTGAAGTATTACTACTTTTTTGTTGGTGTCAAAACAACACGTAACCACTCATATTTAGGAAAATGTTCCTCAAATATTTGAAAAACATTTCTCTTCTTCAGCACTGTCATAAATTACATAACCTTTTATTTAATAATTCTTCAATCTCCCTTGTTCGTATGATAAATCACTGTTCACAATACCAAACGTGATACCTCTAAGTTTTCACATTCAGCATCATTGCTAATTCGAACGCTCAGTTTTATAGTTAGTTCATGAGGAGCTATATATTTCCATAGGCATTGAGTTTTTCAGGTACGTTCAAATATCATCTCCTGGAGATCCTGCGATAAGCAAAGTTGTTGGACCAAAGTCACTTTGGAAGGACAGCAAAACCAGTTCTTACCACGTGCATCCAAAAATAAAATTCTGGGTTCGTTTTTATAAATTTTAATTGTAACCAAATCAAAAAGCCTAGGTGAGTATCTGAAACTTACTTGCGTTAATTTCTGAAATAGTATTCAAATTTTACAAAGTAACTGCCCGATCATATTTACATGGCGAGTTTACATGCTTATGCACTTTCAGCACTGCCACTTTAGTTCGGAGTGTCATTACTACGGATAAATTTGCGTAAGGGATACCCAAACAAAGGGAGCTAGGAGGAGTCTTACACGATAGCTAGTAATAAGTCATTTTTGTATCAAATTGCCCAAGTCGTTCACGAATTATGATAGAACATTCAACTCTACACGCATCAAGTCGATGCATAATTATATTTTTAAAACTCTATAACGTTGATCAGAGCTGACGTAACTATAGATGTTTATTCTTGAGAACGACTTTCCGGTCATACGTCTCGTCTTCAATGCTGAATCAATATTTTTGTTTTTCAGTCACCCATACCACTAGCTCATTCAATACTTAAGGTCATCGTGGAATATTGGGGGGATGACATCACACCCTTAATGCATGAATGATGAGAAAACTAACAACTCAATGTGCAATGCATGAAACTTACACCCACTGTGTATCATCGACAAATTAACGCGGAAAACAAATTGACCTTCACGGTACCTTACAACAAATGTTGTTTGGTGGTGTGATGGAGGCTGGATTGATGGGGTGAGAAGGGTTATGACTTTCTCTGCCTGAATCACCTCTGAATGACCTGAATTCACAAGACTAACTTTCTCTTTTCGTGGAGGATAAACGAGAAATCTATCCAATGACTGTTGCTCTTGCATTATCGTATCGCATATTTCGTTCATGCTTTCCTATCACTTAATCGGTATCCTTTTCCCTCGTGATCCGTAAATAATTTATTTCCTTATTCATAATGATCCGTAATGAATTGATTCGTGGGGCATTCGGGATTAACAGTGGAAACATGATAACTTTCGGTCAGGTGAAAATGGTGACGTGAATCGAACCCGGAACTCCCGTTTGATCGCAAGGGTGTTAACCACTACACCACCCGTCCACCTTCCACAATTGTACGCCATTTCCACCCAGACCTAAACCCCAGAGGACCTGAGAGACATCCCCAATCGAATAAGCAAAAGTGGAAACCAATTAGGGATTTGCTACTGATCCAGAACAACACTTGGAGAAAGGGAGTTTCTCTGAGGGAAAAGTATGTGTACGTTACAAACGTCTTCGGGGAATAGACACTACGTAGTAGCATAATTATCCTGTAAATGTTTTATATTGGTTTCTAAACCTCTGAAAATTGTTTTTCGAATTTCAAAAAAAGAATTACGAATTATACGGTTATTCCCCTAAACTAACTTTTCGTGTTGTTTCATGATTAACAGTTGAGCATTTAGTGTTCTCTTTCAGAACGGGTAAACGTAAATAAAGTTTTACTATGTAGTCCAGGTAAAGTTTCGTCAAAATATTAAAGAATAATTCTACAAATAAATTTGCATTTTACTATACGTCGTAATACAAGAGCACCACTAATGTAAGTACGAGGCAAATTAATACCGTTTTTGACAGATTTTTGCGTTTTATGAACGAGTGTCATACATAGTTTAAATGAGTGTCAACTACATAATTATACTAGTTTTCGTAAATCCTTATAAATGAAAATTAAAGAGTTTTATATTTGGATTCTTGTTATCAATCATAGTACTATGAAGAATGACAATGAAGGACGTGGATACGAATGGTTTATTTTCGCTTCACAACACAATTCGCTAACTCGCTCTAAACGTTTAGCCTCGGTCGAGGAAGACTAAGGTGACTGATGACAACAGATGCTTTTGATCTCTCGCGTTCGAGTATGTTCTCCCAGCTATTTGTGTCTCCGTAAATATATCTAGCGGTTGCAGAGTGATCCGATGATCACAAGGAAGAACACTGACAAAAGAAAAGAATAGATGAGGATTTAAGCGAAAATTTATGACATGTGAAAATTCACTACACACAACTTCCCTTTATACAATCTACTAAAACACAGCATCCCTTTATACCCTGTAAGTGGATACTATAAGTGAAGAATAAGTTGATACTTGTCTAATGATGATAACTCCACTGATTTTACTTTAGGAAGACTTTAAGAACTTATAATATATTTAACATTACTACATATCGTACTGAAATTAAGTATTTTCAGTATCTACTACATAGTATGTTAGTTAAAATATCAACTCAAAAAATGCAGTAAAGTGGACAAATTAAAAAATATTTATATAGCAAACATTTAAATTATTTAATTAAAGAAGAATTATTTTGTATTCAAGAATTATTTGCTTATTTCCATTCACGTTTGTACAATAACAAAGCGGATAAACCGCCCACAAATTATGAGATTACATCTAAATGTCACTAACGATTTTATGTAAAATGCGTTAAGACCTATGTTCAGCTGAAAAATCTGCGCAAATGCATTGATATAAAAGCGTGTAGGTCGTCTATGTGGCGTGGTCAAGTTGTTTCTTTGTTAAATTTCACTTATTTCAAAAATATTATGTCAAACTACTTATTTTTTTTTTTNTTTTTTTTTTTTTTTTTTTTTTCATTACTGACAATCAATATTATGAAAGTCTGTATATCGTCCGTATGTTTTATTTTCCAATATGGATTATGCGAAACATTGTATTTCACATGAATAGAAATTAGCCTTCACTCACTATCTGAAGCATAGCTCTATCAACGATGTAGTCGGAGGGGATCACAATATAATTTAATTAAATTTATTTGAATTTATTTATTGTCAAAAAAAACAGTACTGCGTATGACCACGTGGAGGGAAAAAAACTAATTTACTCTCCAGAAGCAAGAAAGGGATCATCCCATCAATTCCGATCAAGGGCCCTAAGGCAGAGGCGGATTCAAAAAAAATTCAGCAAAAATTCCTAGAGAAGATAAAAAGTTAGCTGCGAGTTATAATACCAATACAATGTTAATATGTTTGTAATTTAACGCAAGAAATTTATTTTACATGTACAAATTATTATCGAACTATAGATTATTCTGAGTATAGTGTTTAAAAATCATAAGAATTGAAATAACACTAAATTCACGATTTATTGTTACAATAAACACGCACCTAGACAAAGCCTAGAGAACCTGTATGATAAATCCGCCTCTACCCGAAGGAAAAACGGAGAAAAACCCGGGCCAGGATGGGGCTACAGAATTAATGTACACAACCGTGCCAAAGTTGAGTACACATAAAACTAAATTAATATGAGCCATAAGACAACACAATCATGCAAGAAAATAGTTTTTGAAATTGTTATAAGTTGTTTAAAAAGTACTACAGCAATGGCGTGATAAAGTACAAGACGAATTTAACTTTTATTAAAATCAATAAATTCTTTTACATTGTAGAATTAAATTATTAATTTCATCGACCTTTTTTCGTAGACTATTTGTTTCTAGTATCACAACGTTTTAGCAGTATATTGAAAATACTAGATACAAGAAATATATAGTCTACGAAAAAAGGTCGATTTAATAATTCAATTTAATTATGATTGTGGTCGTAAATAATGTCGATACAGTATTATTAATTTTACATGACTTACGAATATTTTTGACACATAAATGCTTTCGTAAATATTTAATTTTGTTTCATTATAGAAACGCGGCTCATATTATTACGTGAGTAGTTTTCATTCTCTAAACGTTTTGAGTGAGACGATATGTCACGTAATGTTCATGACGTACTCAATATATCTCTTTTTCTCGTTGATTTATGACATCGAAATGGCAAGTGTTAAATAGTTTGCTTTGAAACATATGCCGTAACCATAGTAACATAATAAACCAAAGCACATCGAAGCAGTTGTTCGTGCGCTTTAAGCGAATTATCAAAGCTTTTGACAGTACACAAACCTTGGGACTACTGAACCAGTGGAACCTGTGTAAACACTGTATGCAAGATCTGCATTAATATGAAGTATGCTCCTATAAATACTATTCAAGAATGGAGGAAAATTAGAAAAGGTAAGTTCATCAGAATTTTATTTACTAGTTACATTACGATATATCATCTAAATCTCCACTTGCTTCATATTATTTTATTAAAAAATTAAGAAAATTTATAATATAAATCATTTTTTATACATTAACTCAAAATTATCACTTTTGACAAATGTAGTATGTTTTTAAAGTTTTCGAGTGTCACCGTGAGAAAATATTGAGTTACGTAATGAATTTCATTTAACAATTTTGACGCACCTTTGACTTACTCTGTCTTCACGAGATCAGCAGGTTTTGAATTGATTTTGGAGATAAGTGAAGTTATGTCATGAAGTTATATCACTAATGAATGTTATTTCATCAATTTCAAAGATATATGCTATATTATAGTTTTTGTAGAATAAAAAATGATCGATTATGTAAAACAGTCTAGTAAAAGAAAAATATTTAGTAATATGTTAAAGTGTGAACGAACTTTAATTTCACCTAAACTATCACGATTAAACGCTGTTATATGAATCAAATGGACAATTGTGTAATATTAAACACGAGATGATTTAAGAAAGAATGTGATATTCTTGTTGGTTACAATGACAAGTTACATAACTTCAGTTTTATTATTTATTATAAATATTTCGTATTTCATAGAAAAACAAATATTATTCTATCTTTGTTTAAATACTAGTAGTAAGAAGTATATTGTTAGAAAAATTGTGACGGGAAAATCGTTCTTTCACTATAAAAAACCGAGTCTTTTCGATTATGACCAAGAACACGCGCGGAAAATTTTATAAAATATAAAGTGTTTCAAAAATATTTCATTCGGGTCATCTAAAATATTCAAAAGGTGTATTACTCTTGAATACATTTTTCAAACTAATTTCAAAATATTTGATTCATATTAGACTAATTTTATTCAGAAAATTTTGATCTAATGTTAGTCTACCACTGTATCAATAAACATGACAGCTGTTATAGAGCTTAAGATTCTATTTAAAAATTCTGACACGCCAATTAATCTTGTGAAGTAGCCAAATGATGAAGACTGACTCACTTTTCGTAAACCACGAAAAATTAATAGTATGAAGGAATCACCATTAATATGTGAGAAATGTTGAGTTTTGTTTGCTTTGCTTTCGTAGTAGGGCGAAATGCATGGTAAAGCTATTTGTTGCATCAAAATTAGAACGAATCCAAGGATCACCTGAAGGCTTTAAAACAATAGTATTTATTATCTGGCACAGTTCTTGTTTAATACGTCGTTCATGTATCATCAGATATTCACTTTCAGTACTGATTTGAGTTTTATAGATAACGTTTTCTAAAAAATTGTATCTGAACTTAATGACAGAAAAATTATACCTTGTATACTACATTTTTACTATATCACACTTATGGACCATATTTTTCATGAATCAGAAATAATATTTTTCATTCAATTTGTAAGAATTTTAATAATAATTTCCTTTATTATTTTTCTTTCTGACACTGTAGCAGGTATCCTACTTCAGAGATGTAAATAAGATTTGACTTGTTTTGGGGAGGTGGGTGGAGTAGAAATTGAGTGAATTACAATGGTACTCACACAGTAATAGCTGATTTGAGCAATAGTTATACGAATATATGGATGATTTATTATGGTCAACAAAAATTGTATCTCCTTCTACTTTCTTTCAACCAAATAATTTGCTCATTAAATGCCAAATCTAAATATCCGTCTTATACTTTACCGAACTTACGCCTTTGGTATCACATACACCTATATATCATGAAATACCGTGATTACTGCGACCAAACGAAATGTTTTCTTGTATAAGTTCTCCCTGCATGTCAAAAAATGGATTAGGAAACTAGACATTTAATTCAGCAAACATTTGAAGAAGAAAAAATAACACATCTCTCTATTACTCATTCCTCTAAAATTCGAAATTAATTCGATTTTTCCCCCTAGCAGATTTCTACAATACATAAGCACATTCCCCTCAATATTTCATGATCATATCTTGTTTTGTATTCTCTGATGAGTGAGTCACTCATTCCGGATAACACGTGCAAATAATTTCACTCTTTTTTATTCAACTAAAATCAAAACATCAAAAATTCCATAAATTAATTTTTATATATTTCATTTTACAATTTGCAAACAAAAATCGAAATGGTACCTGAATTACAGCGAGAGAAATATACCCTTTATTAGCTCTTACGACAAATACCTACGGACTATGACGTAGCGTGGTTGCCGATCCCCTCACTGTACATCATATTACTTACTTACTGTAAATCGTCTTACTGTACATCGTAAGATTTCACAATAATCATGACAAGCAACATTGAGTTACGTTGAATGGATTAGTGAACGAGTACAGAGGTATTACACCTGAATCATCATAACAATGGAGGTATTGAGTCTTTGCGTTGGTATTTCCTTTCGAAGTGCTAAGATGCGCTGACGTGCAACATATTTCTATCAATCGTGAGAACCGAACACATGGAACTTCCGTCGAAGCAGTGAGTGTTAATTACCACTTCGTTAGAGTACACTTTGGGGTTATTCGAGAAACAATGATCGACAGTGAGGGTGCTTAGAAATATGAGTCAGCACCTTGGTGATCAAACGTTTCACATTTCGGCGTATACTTGGCAGAATTTCTCACTTTTCTTTAATGTTCTGTAAAACATTTTCGGGGTATTTTCCTACCCGTTGTAATAATTAACATAAAATTAATCCAAATAAAAGTGAAAATAAAAATTTATCGATAAACATTTTAGTACAATTATCAAAAGGATCAGATAATGTTTTTTGGTACTCTGTATTCAATTAATGATAGTAAGAATTATTTTTCAGCACTTTGGACGTAGAGTGTTGTAAAATTGCTGATGGGGTCAAAAATACTTTCTATGATTTCCACGCATTACGCGACGTCACATAATATTATGTATTTCTATTTCCAGTAGTATGAAATAGTTTTCAGATATTTTAATGTATTTGATATGAAAAACATTTTCAAATGTATGTATATAAATGAGTACAGTTACTACTATTTCTTAAAAGATTGATACGCTTGAAGAAGACCCCAAACATGGTTAAACGTCGTTTTCCTCCAAGAAAAACCGTATAATATGTTTAACTATGATATATTTCAGAAATGGATGTAAATTGTATATATCGTCAAATTTACATTTGTGCATCTCGTGATACAACTAAGGGGTATCGTTTTTTCATAGGTAATACAAAGTGGAATATGGCATTCTTACTTTTACTGTCACGTTTTTGTATGTTCTCTAAAGGGGGAATTCTGGGATTTGCGACTTACCAAAACATGTACTACAAATATATTATGTTTAATCTCTTATCCCATTCACGAGGTTATATTCAATTACAAAGTTAATGGACCGATAAAATCAGCTCCTGTTAATTAAAAGTTATTAGAACTGTCACCTCTTTGTGTAACAATTAATTCTGTCTCCTATTATGGTCAAATTAAAGTTTCTTTAAGTATTCTATGAGATGTGGAACACCATTTACGAGATGACGTATGTACGTTAACATGCAAATATAATAGCAGGATATGAGCCTAAAAATTGCATTCATTCATGATCGACAAAATGGTTGTCATGAGAGGATTTATCATACTTTTCTCTGAATTTTACGAGTGAAGTACTACAACTCATGCTCTGTTCATTAAGTCGAAATCTCATACGCTGTTTACGCGATGTGACGTCATTTCCACTTCCTGCCACAAATTTCGAGTATGTGGTTGCGTGACATAACGCCTATAATGTTTAAAATAATGATCCTGAAAAGCAAGCATGGTTTAATAGAATCACATCATCAATAAAATAATTTTAGTTATATAAACGTTTTCTTTAGTCATTTTACAGCTTCGAGGTGCCCAGTTCCCATATTTCATAGATTTTAGAAAAGTAACGCTGAAAAGAAGTTGTTAAGTACTTGGTGGGGAAAATTGTGTACCTAAAACTTTGTCAGTTAATGAAAGATATCTGCAATTGGTGTGGTCACTGAAGATCGCTCATTAAAAATTTTCTCATCAGATTACAAGAAATACGCACATACAATTATCACGCCACAGAAAGTTTTAAGTTCTATCAAAAACAAGTATAGAAGCGTGTCTTTGAAGATAATGCTTATAATATACTCAGTACTGGGAGGTAACCAATTATCACGAGTGAAGTATCATGGTTAAGATTATTTTGTGGACTTTGATAGGATCTTAATCTTATATTTCTTTTATGTTCTCTTTCTCTTATAATTAAAAATATATATTGTTGTAAGTTCCTAGCTTTCCTTCTGACCACTCGGCATTCGATGAAGAATACTGTTAGTTCATAATATGTATCATGTGAGCTGGAGCTATTCATGGATAAATAATTCCAAAGAATTATCTACGTAATTGTTTTGGCACTAAATAAAGTAAATTATAATTAATGTAAAGTATTTTACATATATTACCCTTACAAACATAATACTGAATAACTGTTGAATCATTCTCTCATTTTAGTATGCGAAATCTTCGCGTAGCTAAACGTAGTAAGAGAGCGAATGTTCGGTGTCTGACTCTACTGAGCTATATTTCAACATTGGTTTCCCTCACCTACTCCCGGGCACTCCAACACTTTCCTTCCCAACTTCCTGTCCTTCAAAATCTGCGGTTATATGGAGGATCGAATCTCACTGCCTGAACATCACATCTTTCGAAAAAATTGATGTTACGTAAGATAATTTCGGAAATATTTATTTCGAACTTTTATGAAGGAAATTATTTATTGAATATCTCGACGCTTCAGCGGTTGATTACTGCCATTGTCAGGTAACACAACTTCATAATCTTGTATCCAAGGGGAAAGACGCAATAGACAAAATGTAGTTCACAGACTTTTTTTGTAAAAATTGTCCATTTTGCTATATTGGACAGAATGAACGTAAATTACGCGCGTAAGACGGGAATCAACGAACATCAAAGTAACATAAGCACACCACAAAATAATGTTATTTCATTGCATCGTTTAAATTTAGATCATTCAAGAGATTCGGATAATATTTCAATATTAGATCGGGAGCCAAATTCCTTCAAACGAATTATTTCAGATATGTTACATATCAAATTTACAAAATACCCATGGAATTTACAAACTGACACTGACAACTTATCCAAAAATTATAGTTGTTTATTTGGCTTTTCAGCTTTGATGGTTTGTTTTTC
This sequence comes from Laupala kohalensis, assembly GCA_002313205.1. Taxonomy (NCBI): domain Eukaryota; kingdom Metazoa; phylum Arthropoda; class Insecta; order Orthoptera; family Trigonidiidae; genus Laupala; species Laupala kohalensis. The sequence continues at coordinate 734,907 of NNCF01131069.1, read as the reverse complement.
ATATTTTAATGGAATTGTTTTATTTGTATATGTAGTTAATTTGTTTTTCTTTTTGTTACCTAGATAAAATTAACACATTTGTTTATACACAGCATTCACCTGATGATGACGGTAATCAACTACTGAAGCGTCATTTTATTCAATAAAAATTTGTCCACTAAAAGATCGAAATGCATATTTCTAAGTAATTATGATTGTAGACGTGAATAATGTCAAAATAATTTATATCACCTTCGTGGCGATAAACATCCATATTTCAGAAAAAATTCAACTTTTTTTTTACTTAAGCTGATGTGAGCTTGCTAATTGAAATAAATACAGGTAAAGTCATACAAGTGACTAATTTGGGACTATTATGAGTCATTTAATCAAGAACCTATAACAGGGTACCCGTTTCGTGGCTCGGGAATTCCTGGGGTCCGTGGAACATTCTAGGGAATCCGAGGCATTAGACATTACTCATCAATTGTAACACTTGCTATGCTGCATCTGATTTAAAACAAAAGTTGCAAATATGGAAAACATTTCAATAAAAAAGGTATGATATTTTTGATGTAATCTATGTTGGTTTAAGACAGGTGATAATTGTTAATATAACAACGTAGTCCTAACATGACCTTTTAAGTTCGGGTTCAGTAAATTAGAAAGGGTTTCAAGAACTTTGCAGTGGTTGGTGCACCATTGATCTACACAATTTGCCTTGTCATCCCTCAACATGCGATCGAGAAAAGAGGATATCTGTTGCAACTGTATCGATCTATTTTTACCTATGACGTGAGGTCCTACCACAACTGGAAGTGCCGTACTAGTTGCCAGGTGACGCAAGAGAATCGTCTCATCGAGCAACATTCAGTACGTTCCCGAGACTTGTCTTCTGATTAGGGCCTCGGCGCTTCCACGCCGGTTGAGTCACTCTGCGTTCCGACGAAACATGCTGACTGGCAGACTGACGGGCGGATATATATGCCTGCGAATCCAGACAGAGCATCAGTCTCAACTGCAATCTCAGAACGATCGCTACGGTGAACTAACTGAGAAGCTTACTTGGCCTAACAGTGATACGTACTCCGAAGGAGAATTGGTTTACTTCCTTTCTACAAGACAACCATGGTGAGTAATTTTTGACAAAAGTTATTTTTTCTTCTTAGCTTCTACATTCACAAAAAAGAAATATGCTACTCAAAAATTTAACCTTTTCGAATTATTTTTATAGAGGAAAGTTTCACTTTTGCTCATAAATATACCAAATTTTACCCTACATATTTTTTTCTTACTAAGATTATTTTCAACGGATGGATGAAGTTGTATACATTGAAGGCCAATACACAAGCAGATTACGTCAAACATTTCGCCATAAGAATGTGGAATTTGTGATTGAATTGTGAATAGCAGAGCGAATTTTAGAACGTGACTGACCGGGCAAATATGATTTGATTATTGACGTAGCTGACACTCGAAATCGTTTCACTGTCTTCCATTTGAAAGAGAGAGAGAGAAAATAAATTACGCAGTGTAAGGTTTATTTATTCCCGCTTTTCTCACTTCATCCAATGGATTATTAACGTTTTTATCCAGTTAACTAAATTATATTCATAAAAGGAATAGTAAGTACTTTTTTTTTGCAAGTTATCCTACTTCAGATTAGTCATTACGAATAGTTTTTATTTCACCGAGATTTGAAAACACGCGTAGTTATGAACAAGTAAGCAGTTACATGAAATCTCTACTGCTTACACAAATACCTATACTCAATACACTCGGTTATTTATAATTACAAAAATGTATGAAACTACATCGGTGAGGAACCTTTCGCTAATTGAATAAATTTAAAATTATACATGATTGCATTCATTTCCCGTCATAATATTGTTTGTTTTCTTTTTTTTCTTCTTCTGACAAATCTAAGAGAATAGAAGTAAATTAATATACATGGTACATTCTTTGCGTACACGCGTATTAGGGATGACGGACTTTTCGTAATTCCACCCTTTTTGCGCCTTATATATTTTTGTCTCCGTTTTTTCTTAATTTACAATTTTAATATCATCTAAATCATTTCATTCCAGAACGCTATCGTGCTCATAGCTCTGACCATCGTGGCCTCCGCCACCTGCAAACCCGTCACAGAATCTGCACTCTCCTCCACGACATCTGGCGATCATGAAGTTCCTTCAGCCAACCACCTCGCACCAGAGCAACCTCTTCCTGACGTCTCCACATTGGAAGAACGTCTCCCTCTAGACACTGAGGACGCCGAGGATGGCCTCGAACCGTGGGAGGACGAGATGAGTGAGGACCTTCCGGAAGCGGAACTGGGCGCCGAGGAAGGGATGGAGGGCGCGGAGAACGTCGCCTTCCGCCCGCTGTTCGTGTACCGAAAGAGAGAGGCACGTCGCGCTGCAGAAAGAGCCGCTCGCCATCGCAGAGCACGTGGATCTGAGCGCGTGGGATACTTTGTCCCGTACGCGCGCACGTACCGTCGTTTCCGGCAGCGCCCGGCTTACTTGCGCCCCCAACGACAGGACCCACCTCTGCAGATCGTGTACTGAAAACCCTCTCGACCGCCGCCGATGGGAAGACACTCGAGCCAGTGCTGCCATCCAGCGTCGACGTGAGGTACCACGCCGAAGAGATGGCATTTAACCCTTATTTCTATGCATTATATTGCCAATGATGTGTTCAACGGAGATTTATTTCATTTATATTTATTTTAGCTAATTTATTGTTAGAATTGACAACTATTTCTTGATATTAATTATTTACATTCATTTAATCATTTTAAATCATTGATATCATTGATTTTTGATATGTAGTATTGATTATTATGTACCTTGTTTTTGAATACGTTTTTTGATTTTATATCAACTTTTAAATATGTGATATTCACTGATATAGTAACTTATTGTAGCAGCAAATGAATCTGACGCTCCCTAATAATAGTAATTTAGAATGAAGTTAAATCCTGAAAAACAATTTCTCTCATACGATAAAATACTTTATCAAATCTCCTGTAGTTCTTTATTATATATTCTAAATGGTTTTTAATTAAATTTGTATTTATTATTCTTTACATTTATAATCACTCTCATTGGTTTATGAATCGAATGAAAGTGATAAGTTGACATTGTATTTTCATAAAAAAATAAAATATTCTAATCGAAAAATAAAACTTTGTTCTTTGATGTCTTTTTTTCTTTCCCTCGAATTCTCAAGATGNATGAAAGTGATAAGTTGACATTGTATTTTCATAAAAAAATAAAATATTCTAATCGAAAAATAAAACTTTGTTCTTTGATGTCTTTTTTCTTTCCCTCGAATTCTCAAGATACAGTTAATTTCACTTGTTTTTATTATAATTGTCAAAAGAATATTTTGATTATTTTTTTACTATATATCAGTTATGGACATATTTGTTATAAGTTACTATACATGAATATAATGGATCAGTTGAAAACAGTTTATTGGTGATCCATGTTACTTCTATATCCCACTGTATTTATACTTTTATATTGGGACCATTTTAAGATTCGGACCTAATAATGTTGATAAGCAGTTTTTGAGACTATTCCCTTTGAGAATAATCTACGATCCTGTTCAGCGAAGTTATCTACTAAATTAAACTGGGTAGATCAAAAAATATATAGCCCTTCCACGATGAAAATATAAAAATAGTTTAAACACAAACATTTTATAAGCTAATTTTTGAGGATTTCAATTACTACCATTGAACTGGAAAATACTAAATTTAGTTTAAATTAGATGTTAGCTATCCCTTGGATTATTTTTAATAACAAGTGTTTCTAGTTCATCACAGTAATATTTAATGAATACAACAAGATTAAGTAGCATTACGATGATCTTTTTTTAAGGGCAAGAACTGCCACTCAAGTAGTCGATCTATTCTTCCCTGCAATTGATACTATTTTCCAGTTGTTTGAAATTGAGCCGGGTATCTGTAAGGCATCTTCTCTTCTGTAATTCTCAGAAATGCTTACCCTACTTCCAGTTGCCAAAAAATTAACCACTAATCGTACATTACTTAGATGTAGGGATGTAAAGATAAATGTTTGTATATTTGGAGATATACTTATTGATACAATATATACAAATTCTGTGAAAAATCCTGTGAAAAATTTTACATCCGCAAGTAAAATCTCTTTCCTATGTTCACTAAGAACAGCTGTGTTGTTCCATCTCTTAAGCTTGAAAGTTATTTGACAATTATATCGAAGATGGATTGTGTGATTTGAATTCAAGAAGGTCAAATAACCCCTCGACCAAATTTCTTTTTTATACATTACACATTTCAAAGAGTATGATCCACAAGAAACCATACCAAGTCGTTCAAGTCGAGATACATTTTCAGACTCTGGTGTCATATTTGATATCTAAATTTGCCTTGAGAGGGCTTTCCTAGAACTGGTTTTTACCAATAACACACTTAAAACATAATTTGCAATGCTTTCATGAGCTATTATATTATAAAATTACAAGATACATTAAAAACGGACGTATTTCTACTGGACCTAAATATGTTATCAAATAAAGTGTTATACTGCAAACTACTGGAGAAACACGATTTTTCTTCGTTCTAGGTCAAAAAATTAATTTACTTAACTGAGGCAATCCCAAAATAGATGAGGTTATAGATCCGGTGGTTCCTTTGTACGATAGTTAGAATATTTACAGGTGGCCTTGGTTGCAAGTTATTGTTTGTAGCAACGATGTTCAAGCTTTGTTATTGATTACAACAACACGAGAAGCTTAACTGTAAACATCAAAGCTATAGAGAGCGGAGTATAATGATATGAAAAGCGATGTCAACATGACGTAGCTGTACCGAGAGCACTCTGTAAGTTGGTCGGGAGCTTCGATGTGATCTTATTTTGTTCTCAGCCATTGTACAAGTATTTCCTCGTGCGCCACAACTGGAGGTACTGTAGCCGACAGTAACAAAGCATTATTTTTATTTCTGGACTTAATAAGGTTTGAATTGTTCTTGTTCGTGAATAAGGACAAAAAACGAAATAAATATCCTAATGTAATAAAATCTTCTCGAATGTTCATTTCCCTCATTTTTAGGTTATTAGCATTTCAAAAATTGTGATCTTCAAAAGTGTGTATTAGTGAACTTATCTCTGAATAAGAATGCATGAAACATGAATAATAACTAAAATAAATTTACGTCTACTTAAAAATATGTATACCACATTCATCTTCCTCAATGAAATAAATAAAAATTTGAAGATTTATAATTTACAATTTACTAATGTTGCAGTCATCTTTACAGTTAATGAGAAAATGAGACATGGAAATTTATCTAAAGCATTTAGTATCTTATGATAAAAATAATTATTATCCCAGTGTGTACAAATCAGCATCTTTTTACAGACATCACCTTGATACAATGGAGATCAATGTGGACAAAAATGAGTTCGAAAATCTATCTTCACATTCGCAAGCGGTGAGTTCTGCTAAAAAAGTCGATTTAAAAACTCTATTGAAACAGTTAAAAATGTGGTCTAGAAAATAAATTTTACTGTCAATTGAACGTAGAACATCTCCTCTACCAATATCAAGGAGCCACATATATCACTGCAAATTCATGAAAATATTATTAAATAAATAAATTTCAATAAAAAGTCGAAATAATAATAGATAAAGGTAATAAGATTATATTATTTTTTTCATAAGTAAATAGTTTCTCAGTTTGATGAGTGTCTACTAATGTACGGTTTAAATAGAGACGTTGGATACATAGTGAACGTGTATGGATTCAATATATATTTTATGCATCACATAACAAATTTACGTTATCGACCTTGAGGACACAGTAGGTTTTCGAAATATTGGACGTGAATTTTTTATATTTCCATGAACAAAATCTCTTCAAAAATCGGTTCCGAAGAGTCTTCAATTAGTTTATATTCATGTAACAACACATTCAAGAAAGATAAATATTTTGCGACCACTGGAACAGTTGTAAGAGATTTATGTGAGCTCAGTTGTGAAATAATCCACCGAGGTTACAGCCAGTCTCAACCATATTATCAAGTAAGAATGAAAGGTTGAAAATGGATAAGCTTATTGTTCTCTTGAAATTTCTCAGTTATAAACTTTTTCAGTTCTGATTAAATTGTAGATATAAATACATCATAATAACGATTATTTACAAAACCTAAGACTTCAAATAGTTTCCCAATTTAATAATATAATTAATTTAAACAGTATCTACGAATTAAAAACTGTAAATAATTTATATCTTAAAGAAAATTTTCAATTATTTTGGGAATGGAATTGATTTGAAGTAACAATGTTCTCTCAAAGATTTAATGCCACGAAAAAAATTTACTTGGAATGATCTAAAAATTAATATGTTTTATTGATACTAAGTTAATTAAATATAATATTGAAAGAGGAAATAGATAAATTCATTACTTAAAGTTATAATAGCCATAAAAGAAATATTATAAATTTTCTATTGTGCAAGTTAGAGTATTTTAAGGAATGATATGAATTTTTTCCACACAAATAACATATTACGAGTTATTCAGAATTAAAATCACACGATTACAACACAAATGTAATTTTCTAATGACGATATTGTCTCGTTATTACCTTAGAAACCTATTGAGGGCAGTCTGTGTTGTGATAATTCTTTCTAAACTAGAATCCTACTTATAAATTATGAGTGAGAAATGTTGCAAAGATGGTTAAAAATTCAAAACAAATAACGAAGGAGTGAAAATCATTTTCATAAGATTTATTTTCGTAGGTTGAAGAAAAGAAGTACGAAACTGGGCAACTTCGCTGAAAATCGACGAACAAAGTCTTTCAACAAACTAAAACACCTCTTACAATTGTTCGAACTAATATTACATTGACATTAAAGTAAATATTTCCTACTTTATTAAACAATGTCATGTTTGCACAATATTTAGGCCAGGACATATGAGTTTTATAACTTTAAAATGCAAAAGAAAAGTGTAGGAGTTGATGCAAAAAGTAGATTCCAGATACCTTCTATTTTTCTTAATTGAGCCCAGAAAGAAACTATCTGAATTTCACTATATTGTCCGACTTGGTACGTGTGTGTTTAGTTTTTGTTTGGTAACTTAAGAGAAAAACATGAATGAAAATAAAATTTAAAATTAGTGTTTGGTAGCGCGAGGAAAAGGATCATATTTCTCCAAATTTTCATTCATTCCAAATGTTCAAACATTCAGTAAGTTAATGTGTGTTTTCTCTAAAGAGAGAAAATATTTTGTCAATGGTAAGAATGTACATTTTACTTCAATTTAAAAATGTCTCACTTTGTAGAGTTTTATTAATCTAATTTTGAGAAAATAAAACATAGTATATACAAACATTTATTTAACGAGGTTGTGTTATCATAATTAATCGGTCGGAATGCTGAGTTATTAGTAGAGATTTTTCCGGACAGCTGGTTGTAATCATTTCAAAGCGGGTCTGAGTACCCTATTCCAAATGTAAACATTAAACCAAAGCTAGTAATTAGGCGGGTGATTTTTCCGTAAAAATTTTCTCTTGTCTCATATATCATGAAATCACTGAGATCATGAAATCACTGAAATCATGTGTCACATGAAATCAAGATGAAGCATTGCTTCATGATTGTTACCAAGTTTAACAGCCTCCATTCATTTACTGATAGCGTAATGATGTGAATATTAGAATAATTAGAATGTGATAATGAGTAACAGAAATGTGATAATAATCACAGGATGACGAGTGAATGATTGAATGTGGTGGAGCGAGTGAAACTTCTCACAACATTTAGAACAAACAGATATTCTTATGCGATCCTGGCCCGGGTTTTCCCATCCTGACGCGGGTTTTGCTCCGGTTTTCCTTCGGGTAGAGGCGGATTTCTTATACAGGTTCTCTAGGCTTTGTCTAGGGGCATATTTATTGTAATAATAAATCGTGAATTTAGTGTTATTTCAATTCTTATGATTTTTAAACACTATACTCAGAATAATCTATAGTTCGATAATAATTTGTACACGTAAAATAATTTTTTTGTGTTAAATTACAAACATATTGACATCCTATTAGTATTATAACTCGCAGCTAACTTTTTATCTTTTCTAGGAATTATTGCTGAAATTTTTGTATCCGCCTCTACCTTAGGGCCCTTGATCGGAATTGATGGGATGGTCCCTTGCTTGCTTCCGGAGAGTAAATTAGTTTATTGTCCTCCACGTGGTCATATGCAGTTTGTATTGCTTTTTTGGCACTAAATTTTAGTATTATTATGATACTCAAACACCAACGTCGGTATTATAGTTTCGTACCGTGCACCATGTTCCCCTCGTATTTAGCAAAAAGGGTGAAAATCACGCACATCTATTTTATGCTCTCTTTTGAATATTGTGTGCCTATTCCTCTGACGCGAGAAAATACTTCCCATTAAATAGATCAACCGCTTTATAACAATATAAAATTAATGATGATGATAATAATAAGTATATGCTCAATATTTCATTAATGCACGGTGGCAAGTATAAGTTAACAACTGATTTTAATGACTCCATGCCCACGAGGAGAATCAACATGAAATAAAAATACTTCACATATTTGATTTAATGAAGCATACGTTACGAAAAAAATATAACAGATACAAACCATCAAATCGTATTACTATATCGAAATCAATATGATTTGAGAATCGTAAACAAATATGTATCGGAGTACATGAATTGTACAAAATTGTGTACCATATAGTGGATTCCAAAACCGCAAAAATTTTGAGAAATGAATTACTAATGTATGTTCCTTTTTCATTGCAGAATTACGCATTAGTTCATTCCGAAGAATACCTGTCCGACGCTTCAGAGACTACTCTTCCCAGCAGCGAAACAGATGCCATGATGGCCATGGAGGAAGTAGGTCCATTTCGGTGATTTTTTTTTTCGTTATAACCCGGAGCAGATTTCCCCTAATTAGGGGTTGGCCAATATCCGATCAAAATGTTTCAATTTTGATCTGGTACGGTTGTGAAGTCGGATAATTCGAAAACCAGTCGATATAATGAAACAGCGCCGTTGTAGATGTTATCTTGAACGATACCGTTTCAATAAACTGATCGTTTTTGGACTAAGCGACTTCACAACCAGAACCCAACCGACTCGATCAAAACCCAAAATTTGCGGTGGTTTTCGGTCGGTTTAATACATAACCCTAACCCTTATTAGCAGAGATGTTACAGCTTTGTTCATGTTAATTTAGTTTCTTTATTCCGATATTATAGTAAATTACTGAATACGTTGATCCGAATAGTCCAAGACCATTTGTTTAAGAAGTCAGTAAATCCATGAATACGCTTTCTCTGCTTGAAGGGGGTGATACACTCCATTACTAATACACAACATAATAATTACTATAAATAACATAGCCTAAAATTAAAATTATGAAATAACGAAAAAAATCTATCTTTTGCTATAATTTGTCCCATTAATCATGCTCACTGACAAATAGCATAATTTTATGTCAATTTTTACGAAATACTTTTTTGCCATTCAATAAATATTACATGATCTATTAGACATAAATTCGAACTCTTTCTTATTGTATTACTTCTTGACCTTCATACATTTTATTGTATTATAGGAAATTGTAAAAGACGGCAGCTGTTTATTGAGCTCAGATCCTAGAAGATTATTGACACAGTTTGTTTCCAAAGATTATCCAATTATATTTGTATGTGTTGCAGGCCGAAAAAGAGGCAAAGGAGGAGATAGAGGTGGAGGATGTGATAGTGAAAGGGGAAGGAGAAAGGGTGAAGGAAGTTGCAGAGGATGCTCGCTCAACTTCCTCGGAAGCCACTCTTCCAAGCAGCGAAGCGGAGGCTCTCATGCCGAACCCTGAGGTACACCTCACTTCCATCCGTACAACCCAGCGTTGTACAACTAGCGACCCCCATTAAGCTGGCAGACAACATATGGGACACATTTTTATCATATGCAGTAATTAATGCTAATTTGATTCTAATTATGTGCTCTATTCCCTAATTTGCCGCTCTTAGTTTTCGAGTTTTCGAGTTGTAAGCTAAGCTAGTAAAATACAGTATAACTCGAAAACTAAGAGAGAGGCAAATTAGAGAATGGAGCACTTAATTAGCTTCAAATTAGTACTAATTATAGTATATGTTAAAATTGTATTGTATATGTAAATGCATTCTGCCATATGTTGTCTACCAGCTTAATGGACGTCAACTAGCGGCCCGCGGGCTGTATGCGCACCACAAACAATTCTTACGGCCCGCAAGTTATATTATATTACTTAAAAATCTTCATAAAACGTTGGGGGCACAACTTTGTGTTATAAATAAACGCCTTCAGATTTAATATTTGACGTGTTATATCCGGTGGGGGAAAATAGAAAATTGTGTTCGGAATTACTACGTCATAAATTAAAATATGAAAACAATCATTATACTACTAAATATTAAAAATACTTTTTTTAAATAAAGAAGTATACTATTTAATTTTTCCAGTATGAAATAATATAAATTTTATTGATGATAATCAAAATATTACAAATAAATAAACAAACAAGTAAATATGACCCATTAGTTTTATTCGTAGGGCAACATTTTACCAAACACTTTTCCCGTGCCGACTCCATCGATCTAAAGTTTTGAACTGAGAGGAGATAGACAGTGCGGGTATAACCGCCTCTTCTGCCAACACCTAATGCGCAAAGGGCTCAAATGACCTTGACGCTGGCGAGTCCTAAAGCCCCAACAAAAAAACCTAATGCGCAACTAGCCTTTAAAAAATACTTCCTCCTATCTAAGAACCCGTGGTTCTCCCAATTTTAGAATTTTTGTAAGAAGAATACTATTTTTTTCTTCATTTATTTCCACTTAAAATGTATTAACGTATGAAAACCTCTCTCATCAATTTACTGACGACAAAATTCTCTAAATGTTCCACATTGTTAAATGTTCGGTCGATCGAAGATGTCTCAGATTGTCCTAAAAACGTTTACAAATCTCAAATAATTTCCGAAACGTAATGTAGTAAGAAACGATTCTAGAATATTCCGAAGTGTTTCGAATTTTAACCTATAATACAGGTTTAAGATAATTACCATCATGGAAGTAGTCTCATTTCACATGATCTTTAAATAATAATCACCCTAAGTTTTATATAATCGGTCCATTGGTTTATGAGTAGTAAAATAAATATTTTACTTGCACTGAACTTAATATTTTGTACGATTATGAATTATGAAGTATGCATACATAATTGTTAATTATTTACAATGATATATGTATACTTATGTTAATTTATTATGGATGTACAATTGTTATTTCCTTGATGTCATGAAAGTGTATTCACTAAATCATTGTAAATTTGGGACTTGTTAGTACAGGTGAATAACGTGATACCGCCCCATTGCTCATTTCTCATAATGCTTTAAAGATTCCCTTCTCATCCCTCTCGCGGCAGTATCAGTATGGATGTCTAATACTCACAGTAGATTTGCTCAAATAGTACAGTTTGCTCCTGATTTGTAGTAGCTTGCGAGAGATTGAGGTACAGAAAATGTTTAAATTCTGGTTCAAAATGTTACAATTTAAAGATAATTTATGACTATAAAAATATAACTTTACTATCCAAGGCAAATAAGAGGACACCGTACCAAATAAATGTATTTTTAACGATAAATTTTACTTTTGTTACTTATAATTTATCGTTTTAGGATATCGTTGAGGTGAGGATGGAGCTCGAAATTGAAGATAATGTGGATCGAGAAAAGATACTCAGGTAAAATACACAATATATGAAGAAAATAAACGTATTATATAAATTATTCCTAATTAGAACTACATATTTAAGTGTTNATATATATATATATATATATATATATATATATATATATATATATATATATATATATATATATATATATATATATATACATGATAGTCTTAATAATTTAGAAAATAAATGAGAACTAAGTTTGGAAAATGCATTGGTAACTTCGTTCTCCATTAATCATCTCTAAATTTTAAAATCTCTTGCTACTAATGAAACAGACACGGAAGATTTCGAAGTACTGTGTGGTTGAAAAAATGCTAAAATTAATAAACACCGTTGCAATGTTGCGAGCTCTGTGGTTGATATTTGTTTCCAAAGAGAATCTACTCAGTCACAAAGTGACAGGAATGTGAGCAGTCCACTATCATCCAATGGAGAACCTGTCGCGGGAGAAGACGAGAACACGGCAATATCCAGTCAACTTTCTCAGGTATGAACAGATAGGTTTCCTTGAATATGTAGCTAATTAATTTACACAAATACGATACAATAAAATGTCTAAATAATCCTTCAAATACCTTCAAAAGAAGTTTATTATTATCCCTTTTGTCTTTTCATAGAAAATGTGACATTTTGAGTTGTTACACTAAACGCAGATTGAAGATGTAGTTGATCCGAAAGCTTCAATAATGAAAGGAAATTCCGGAAACACTATAATAGTCAGTCAAGAAGTGATTACTTTCCAAATGAATAATTCTTTCAAGAAATTCAATATCATATTCGGCGATGATTTGTTTTTCTTTTTCTATTTATACTTCCCCAGAAATCTCCTTAAGAAAAACTAAGGAATATCTTAGTTCTCTCCAGATAACGTTTCTCTACTTTCTTCCTTTTAGCACATATTTCTATCTCCTATCTGTGCATATTGCATTCATATTAACATATCTCTTTGTGTGTGTGTGTGTGTGTGTGGGGCTTTAGGGCTCGTCAACGTCTCATTTATTCTCAAACGTATAGTTATTCAAACTTATTTACGATACTGTCTTAAATTTCTCCATTGATATTTGTTCAAGAATCACCTTCACACAATTTGAGTCCTACATTGGCATAGCAGTATATTTGTTCACTCACACAATAATCACACCAATTAATTCTATACTAACTCGAAAAGTTTAAGTACTTTTTTTCTTCTGACCAGATTCTCGTTGTCAAGGATCTCGATATACCATATACCGATATACCACATAGGTATACCATTCATGTCCGTGTAGCCTAAATTCATGTTGGGCTGCCAATCTTATGTCACTGGAAACATCGGGGATCTCAAGATCTCGGTGTAGGTCACAATTTCTGATATACCACGGGGCATTCACCATATTTCGCAACACTCTTTTTGAAAGTCTGAACACATTTAATTTTACTTTCTCACTTGTTTAAAATAAATGGTTATATGTAACGCAACACAAAACCTTCTTCTCCTTCTCGTTACTAACACGTGTCCTCTTCTGTGCTATTTTAATAACCCTGTAATATGAAACAACTCATATTTTTATCTACTTCCCGTTAATTACTGTACACCACTGTTATTCAAAGTGTCTCTTGCTCTATATTCTTTAAAAAATGTTGTTCTTTCTTTCCCTAGTGTAGGAAAATCCCATAATATGTTTTTCGGCGTTTTTTCCCTATTCCCACAGTAACATACTCCTTAAGCTCGTTTTACACGGTCCATTTTACGTGCTGTTTCGTGCGATACACACCAGACTGGAAGCAGATTGTATTGAAATTTTCAAGTATGCTCAGTTTTTCAGTATGACTAGTACAAATTGTCTAACGCACTCCTAGTGGCGTCTCTGCTTACTAGTTGCGGCGTCTGTGTTGTCTCGAGTCGGTGATGTGGTTAAAATAGTGTGTGTAGTTGTGTTTTTTTTCGGTTGCTGTGTATCCTGATTAGTTGAACTTCGGAAATCAATCGTATTGAACAAAACGCTGTATTCACTGTAAAACCATTTACTTATCAATGAAGTCTGTTTACATGTTCAGAGAAATGGTAGCCCAGTTGAGGTTAGATCTTTGTTGCGCTCCCCGTGGCGTTAAGAGACAACAAATACTAACACCATCCATTTCTCGTTCAATACCGCGTAAAACGCTTATTTCGGAACGTCCATTTTCTGTACTTGCAGATGGCGTCAAGCGTGACTTCATCCACTTCGCATCCATTTCTTGCATGATAAGTGTATGATAAATAGTTTGTGTAAAGCGGACTTAAGACTCTTTTACCTATCCAGTTTATAAATTATCTGAAATTATCATAACCAGTTATGAATTCCGTGATTCATGCTGGTAAATGAACTGACAATTATGGAGCATGTGTGATACAATAGGGAGGGTCCTACCCTTGTCTCCGCTGCCCACGCACCTTCTGGAGTCGCCCCAACCTGGAGGCGCACGCACGGGTGCACAGCGGAGAAAGACCCTTCGACTGTGCCGCTTGTGGGCGCACCTTCGCCCAGGCCTGCCACTTACGGAACCATGAGATCGCAGCTCATGGACGCGCGGGACCGCCGCGAGCGTTCGCCTGCGCCGCGTGCGGACGAGCGTTCGGCCGACAGAGTGCACTGGCGGCGCACGCGCGAGCGCACACCCAGCGGTTAGCAGTGGGGGAGGAGAATCAAGCAAGTGCGATACCATCAACAGGTGCTCAGCAGGTGAGTGTTTAGTAGGAATTGAGAAGTGTCAATTCAAATAGAGGAGCTATTTTCATTTTTACTTTCTCATATACGTAGTATATAGAAAGTTTTGTAATCGTGAAAAAATTTAAAAGCGAAATTTCGACGAAAATATCCGTTTTGGGTATCCCTGATTCAGAAAAAGTTGTTTTTGGCATAACGTCCATCCGTCTGTGCGCAGCGATTCAGAGTAAATGGATGGATCGATTTAATTCATATTTTGTATTTACAGTAGCATTTACTTGTTGTGATGTACGTGCTGTATTTTTTTAACTTTAAAACAAAGGGTACTTCACATGAAGGTCAAAGTATGCTTTGGAATATTTCTTAAAAACCGCTCCACCTATTTTGCTTAAATTGTTATACGTAAGGTACAATAAGTATGCATTACATCCGCATTAGCGGTATTTCGCTTGAAAGTTTGGTATAGGCGAAGTAAAATAATTACTGTCTGCTAGACTTGCACATTAGTTTACTGGTTCAAGAAGCTTGAATAATATTTAGCATATATATGGCTAAATGAGAATGTACATGAAGTGTATTAATCTGCGTGAAATGTATTAAAATATATAAAATAAAATTAATGAAAAAAAATTACGGACGAGGTCTAAACCCTGGTTGAGCGCCAGGGTAGCTGACCGGTGCGGTGCGGCGAGGGAGCGCGTGCCGACGCATTAGCTGGGTTACACCCGCGCCGCAGGGTCACTAGCTCTGTGCCCTGTGTGGTTGTATAATATTTAACAAAGTAAATGGACTAAACAGACGTAGAATACACTTTTCGTAAACTGAAATAAAAGATATGATAATGATAAAATACATAGGAGGACAGCAAACGCACTGCAGATGCGAAAATACATCAATTTCTTTCTACAACGAAATTACTTTTACAAAACACTTTTACGATATTTTTTCACACTACGCTGCAAATGGAGAAACGTATATGAGAAAGTAGGTGCAATGGTTTTGCACCACTAGTTTTAAAATTCCCCCTTATTCGATTGTAGTAGTTATATAATATTGAAAATCACCTATTTAGTTCAACAATACTTTTCTTCTTGTTAAAATACGCTCCATACTTTGTGATTCGGATAAAAGGAGGGCAATTTGTGTACATAATATTTTCTTAAATATGGTTTTACCTTATTTGATTTGTGAACAAAGGAATATGTTTTCCATGGCTGATGATCAGTAACAGAATATTCTACTTATACTAGGTATATTTGCTAGGAATTTAAATGATTCAATTACACTGTTTTTCTGATTCATGAAAAATTGTTCATATTGGAAATAGCATCTGTTTGAACATGCACTCAATTGAAATTTGTACAGTGAAATCCAAAGCAAAAGGGATTAAATACTTGGTACTTGCTCAAAAGAAATCTGCGTTTCACCTTAGGGCAAAAATGAGACTTGGATAAAATGAGAATAACTCATTTTTTATCAAATTACGAAATAAATTATAAAAATTTAGTTCCTTTGGCGTTAGGACTCTTAATAAATCAACAATTAAGATATATTTAAACTATATTTTTAAAATATATTTAAACAAAAATGTTCATATATCTTGAAAATAAATGCTTTCCTATTTATAAGACAATGGTCAACAGTAATGTATTGTTAACGAGAAATATGTTATTCTTAAGATATAAAATTTACGCAGAAATAGTTTTCTAATGACACTAAATTTACACAAAAAGCTACAGATACACAATATTTACACAAAATACTAAAACATTATATGTTCAATTCTCATGATGTAAAGCGATTTCTAGACATGGAATTTACGATAACAGGGACGCCCAAGTCATAGTATGTGGCCCAAGTCTTCCATTGAAATTCAATAATAAGAACTTGTGGTAAGATACAATGGCTGGAAAAAGGAGGATTCCTATAAACACAGTTCATCAACCGTAAAAGTACAGTTGACATCTATTTTGGAAGATGAGGCGTCAAGTAGTCAGTGATACAATATTATCAATTACATCTAGCGAAAAAAAATTCTCAAAAACTGGCAATTTGTTTTCAAATTTTACTTTCAGTTCCATTGCACAATTCGCAACAATACTACCCATATTGAATATATTATATACAGTTTCACATTTTTTTCAATTTCCAATTTAAAAGTTATCTTTCATGATAGATATTTAAGTCTTTTTTTCTGAATCTTGATTGGATTGATTCTGATTTTTCATTCTTGAATCGTCATTTAAATCTTTGCGACGTTTTATTGAATATCTACTATTTGAGGAAGAGAGCGAGGCAACTTCTAAGTCTCGATTTTCAGTGACAGCCTCAACATTTTCTTTCAATATTTGTAAATCCAGCTTAATTGCTACTTCAGATACAGGCATCCTCATTGCTGTGATCGATAATTTCTTCACCAGTAAGACTTTCAACATTGCCATAGAATACCACAAACACATCAGCAGACATATCTAACACTTCTAATACACTCTAACTTTTACTTGAATGAAGAATAAACGCTGTACACGATAATAAGTGACTATTGTCAAAATAACTTCACGTTAGATATATCACTGAAGAGAGTGAATACTGCTTAACACAATCACGCCCACTGACCTTTTCAGACGCCAGATCGCACTTCTGGATTTCTGACACCCTATAGCAGTCAAACTTCCTTTACAGCTGTCCTATTAATAGGACACTCATTTATAAACTATAATTTCAAAGTTTGTTACATAACTTATTCATATAACCAAAGCACAGAACTGAATATTTTTTTTTACAAAAAGTAACATTTTTATAAACGTGAGATAACACGTCGAAGTTTTTCCTCCCCGACCATTGCAAAGCTCCCCAATTTACGTGTTTTCAATGTATTAAAACACTACAATTAAAAGTTTGTGATTCAGCATTTTCGGGTAAAAGTATTTTGGTAGTTTTGGCGAACGATTCAACAATAATTTAAATATAGTAGTTGTTTAATACGTTGAAAGTGGCATCCTAAAATATGACAGAAAATGGGATAAGCTGGAAAGCAGACATTAGTTGTAACTCTAGCCCTTATTGTGTGTGCTTCTCTCAGATCACGGAGTTCACCTTCATTTGTGGGAGACCCGTAACGTAGTGCTAGCGTACTCACCTTCTACCTCTTGTGACGCTGGTTCAAACCCTGCCCGATCCAAGTAGAATCCGCGGTGGTGGACGTAGCTGTGTTCGCGGCAGGTTTTCTCGGGGTACTCCCGTTTCCCCTGCTATTCATTCCATCACAACATTTACACATCATTCTTGTCATCTCCGTCTTTAGGAGATCGTCCGGAAACAGGCGGTGGTCGTGTGCAACAACCAGGGCACAGTGGAGCCTAAACGCTGTGTCCCAGAAGCAATTCTGACAGGATATCATCATCATTACCTATAGTTGTGTACAAACTTCTTCCGTGTACCCTACACGTGGAGAATATATGTGATAACTTTCGATCAGGTGAAAATGGCGACCAACCGGTACTCGAACCCGGGTCTCTTGCTTTGATCGCAAGTGTGTTAACCCCTACACCACCGGTTCGCCTTCCACAACTGAACACCATTATTGACACACGTGTGAAACCGGTAATAAAGAGTGCACAGCATAGTGTGCCGTCAGGTTCACTTATCTCCTGTATGGGGATGTCTCTCAGGTCTCCCGGGGATTAGGTCGGGGTGGAAGTGGTGTACAGTTGTGGAAGGCGAACCGGTGGTGTGGCGGTTAACACACTTGCGATCGAAGCAAGAGACCCGGGTTCGAGTCCTGGTTGGTCGCCATTTTCACCTGACCGAAAGTTATCACATTACCTATAGTTGTTTCTTTATTTCGGCACAGCTCGTCATTTTCGGTAGGAAATAAACTCCCTATCTCGTTATATAGAACTAAGCTGTACAACGAACGCAATAAATATTGTGTGGACTTACGCTCTAAAATGTGAGATGGAAACACTTGTGGACTGATATAAAAACTATCTCTATTTGTTTGTAACATTCGTCGAAATATTCCTTCTCAAGTGACAAACCAGCCTGCAGTTGAGGGACCATTGCCACGAATAATGATAAAGCTGAATGAAATGTTGGTGTCACCAGGTGGCACTGGCACCTGCCGTGGCGACGGTGGGAGCGCCACCGTTGGTGTCTTCCAACACGCCACCCGCTGTCATTGCTCCCACTGCCCCGAGCGCTGCTGGGAACCTCGCCCCAGACACCCGACAACGAGCGTCGGCGCCTTCGACGACGCGGCCGGCCGGCCCTGTCACTTGCGACGTGTGTGGTGAGGTTTCACAATAAGGCCAGTTAAACATGTGTCAATATTTTTCCTGTCAATATTTTTCCATGTTGAGGAAGATAGAGTGGAATCGTAGTCAATTTACAATACAAGAACATGCACAATTAATGTTCATAAATGGTAACTGCGATTCAAAAGTAAGATATGCCTCGTGAGAATAGATTTATATATATTTTTCCTGACTGATTCAAAAATGTCGTATACATCCTCTTTAGTGGTTTATGGAAAAAAACACGAACATTGACCGTAAAAAACTATAATAGTTACGTTTTGTCTCTAGTTTTCCCAATTTTCTTGTTAATGACGGTGACCGAGTCATAAAGCGTGATCATATGTCAGCGTGTCCGATGCTGGGAAAGCTGCTGCCACCACTGCGTCAATTCCACGGGCCCACACCACTGTCACCGAAAGTCACATGATCGTTAGCGTTCGAGCACCGTCTTCGATTTATAATGGATACTGCTCGTAAATTATTCCTTTATTCTAAATCAATGAATTTTAGTTAATCATTCGAATCATATAAAATACGTTTCATGATTAACGCTGTGAAATAAACCTTCGGACATTTTTTTTATTTACTGGGAAGAAATATTCTAAAGAAGAATAGTATTGTCTTCAACACATTATTAGATTTTTCGTAATTTTGTGAAACTACATTTTTGTGGGGCACAATTGTTTCAAATTAACATGGTAAGTAAAATATTCATCCACGTTAAATGTGAAGGAAGCGAATGTTCGTTCACTGAACTCGTAAGTAAACAGCATTCTGAGTCCATGGACAAATTACAATAGACACAGTTTTTCACGCCCAATTCGTAGCCAATTAAAGAACGATTCTAAGCTATATGACGGAGATGTTAACGGGAGTAGGGAGCACGCACGGACAGCGGGGCACGGCGTACTCATAGGATGCCGTACGTGCCACATATGGATACAGAGTTACCAATAGGTTTCCAGGCGGGACGAAAGAGGTCGTAGAATACATTTCAGAACTAGTGGAACAAATTTCAGAGCATGTTCAATATATTTCAGAGCACGAAGCTCGAAGCACGCCTGAAGCACATGGCTCATCGCAACTTCGTTCGTGTACTCCTCCTGATACCACTGATACATGGGCTCTCTTTCTCTCACATCCGCAGGGAAGACTTTGTCGCACCGGTGTTCTCTCGCCCGTCACATGCGCACCCACACGGCCGCTCCACGCCCTCGCCCACATCGCTGCCCTCGATGTTCCGCTGCATTCGGCACTCCTTTGCAATTGGCAGACCACGAGCGACGTCATCACACGGGCGAGAGACCCTTCGCCTGCGCACGCTGCCCGCGACGCTTCCACTCCAAGGCTCATCTCAAGTATCACGAGCGATCGCACGACGGCGCCAGGCCATTCAGATGCGATTTCTGTCACAAGGTAACGCTTCAACGGCAAGCCACTACATTTGAGTTTTTACACGAACAACTTAAGTTGAAGCACACATTTCTGACGTGTACATTACNATATATATATATATATATATATTGAAAAGGCAAGAATTGAACCCGGGAGCTACTGCTTTGATGCCAGGGGTGTTGACCTCTACAGTCTCCCACAATAGAACACTATTTCTATCCAGGTCTCACAATAGCGTTCACTGGTTCGTGTGCATACTACGTCATGAATTACCTCCCAGGTAGCGCTGCATGCAATCTTGTAAGTAAGAAATGTTTTTTTCTTTATTCTAATTTTTGTCCACATAATAAGCCAGGTGACACATTGGTAACGATTTCAACATTTTTACAATTCATTAAATCATGAGCCAATTTTGCTTCAGCAATACATCATAGTCATTCGAGTGAAACTCGGTAATCCAGATATTTACAAATGGAATTGTAAATATTGTCGGCAGCTAACTTAAAGAAACGTGGCGTAGAGGGGTATTGCATTCGTCGCGTCCGCTACCACATAAGAACGACGATCACATTTCGATGTAACTTCCTGTACTACCCTATTGACAAAGCTTGCCTCTCTCTTCTTCTCTTGACAAGTATTGGTGGCTCCGTAGCAAATATAATTGGGACAGTCGATTTGCTCCTGCAAGGGTGGGGGAGCTTCTCTTCTACCAGAGGCCGAATTCTTCACGCGAGTCTTCAACCCTCACCAAAATTTAGTATATATTTCCCTTTCGTAGATGTACTACGTCATGAATTACTTCCCAATGTTATGTTTTGAAATTAGTCTTGTAGTACATTGATACTGATTTTAAAAAAAATTTCAATGAAATAAACACGTGTCCATTTTGTTTCAACGATACACCATGCACCGAGCAAAACTCAGTGTCCCAAATATGTAATAACGGTTTTACTAACAGAATAGAAAAAAAATCTACAAAACAAGTCGAACATCCTGAAAATGTCCCAACGCCAAGACGAGTAGAAATAGACGTGACTGATGTGTGTAATATACCAGAACAATTGCTCCAATTCATAAAATAACTTAAAAAAATAGAAATACTAAAAATATTGTTTCATATCCAAACATAGTTGCACTTTACTGGAATTAATCGCTGTACTGTAATCAAATGCGCCATTTACCTATTGCTGGATAGTATTACAATGATGAAAAGGTGAAAAATTTCCATGTCTCGCCCTTTTCTTGGAACTAAATAGCTAATATGTAATAATAATTCAATACCAGATACATCACTTTTTTGGCATAATGATTTTGCTTCAGTTTCCTACCGTCCATTTTTTATCAAACACAATCTAGCAAATCCTTATACTCCGGTTACATAACAGGTTAATGCTCTAAAAGCCACCAAAGTTTTTCTTAAAAAAGAAATCTTCTTAAACAGTTTTTAGTTTATTTGAAAAATGAGAAATTAGTGATGTAACTGATTTTGAAACAAGACAAATCGTATGTCCGTTAGGTTGGTACAGGTTTCCGGGACATTGAACCGTAGTCGATTGGGATTACACACGAACGTGAAAACCTACCAGTTTCCATAAATATGTTTAAGCTCCTTTGAACCTTGAAACCAGTTTGAACTTTTTTGTAACATTTTTATTGTGTCAATGTTACAATGTAATACCACGCAAACACTATTCATGTTGTTGGTTCACAACGTTCACTAAAAAAGCACGCGTACGTTCTCTGGGTTCGCGTGCACACGCTACCTCAAGTTCTTCGACCCTCAGGCTCGAGTATTGTAAGCGCAAATTCTCTTCAAAATGTCTCTTTCAATGATGTAAGTCACATATCTAGGGAGAATAAACCTGCTTAGTTCGACACTGAAAAGAAACTCAGAATCCGCAAAGCAAGTAGTGACTGTTTGCGTACGATTGCCTCTGACGTGGGTCTAGATTTGCACTGGTTATGCAATTACAATACTTCATGGGAAATATTTGCCTAGTAATTTTTTACATTGTTTACGACCTTGGAGAACGTACTCTCTAGGAATGAACTGAAAATATTAGAGGGACGTGCGTCAAAGCTGTCTCAAAATACTTCCAGGTTGACACACGAGACACAGGAAGAAAAAAACACGGTTATATTTACAGTACTATTAGACATAGAACGCTTTCCGTAAATAAGATCCTCGTAGGTATGGAGTGATTCTCAAAGTATGAATGAAGCAAACCTTATGAAGCAACTTTATTATTTTCGTGTATATGTCACAAATTACACGCATTCATCCAAAGAATAAGATAAACATGAAAACAACGATGTGGAGTCTTATTCAATTCAAAAATTATTTTAAAAACTTATCACTAATACGAAGATAAGTATACATATCCCCAATGGTGGATGTAGACCGTAATCAAGGGTCGGGGATCTAATCGGGGAGCATTTTTGTTTAAAAATTATGGTTTTACAACACAAGTTTATAAAAATTATCTTTAAATAAAAAGCATCAAATAAATAATTACCTATTAACAATATAGTATAATTAATAACAATTACAATTATTTATTACATTTATTAATATGGTATTAATTTTATTATTCCAGTATTATTAATAACAATTATATTATTAATAGTAATAACAATCATAACTAATAATTATTAATCTGGTTACACTTTTAAAGGTCATTTATTAAATTTAATTATATCTGTTAAGAGTTCAGGTCCAATGGGGGGAGGGGGGGCGACTGTAGCCCCCTTAGCCCTCTCCTTAGATCCGCTGCATATTCTATTATTGATCCATTCTATTAAATTATCGAATGTATTAACGATACTAATATCATATTATCTTTCACTCAATAGGTATTCAGCTTATGCAAATCCCAAAACAACCGTTTACAATACACGAGGAATTCATTATTTTTCAGTCATATTACTTATTTTTTATAAACATGCATTTCAAATCTTAAAAGAATAGAAATGTAAATGACCGGAAGTTGGTACTCAGCAAACTCTCATTGAAATTTGTAACACTCACGTCCAAAATGCTTACAGTCGTTTATTTGAAATGAAAGGAAATACTTTAATGTAAATTCTTTTATGTGCTAAATTATAAAACTTGTGAACATCTCTGTGTGTAATACGTCTGATGATTTTTATTTTTAATGTGTAGTCATTAGAAAACTCGAATAAACTCATGTAAAAGATGAGTATCTGGATCCTATTTATGATCGTTTTTTGGAAAAGTATCGCCACGCTTATATTTATCAGTAGTTCCTTCCTCTCCTAAATACCACCCAAACATCTTTCTTGAGCGAGTAAAAGTGTTTTGGTGAATATTTATGAGTATTCTTATAAGAGAGAAGATCTGGATGCAGAAAATAATTGCGTGTGTATTTTAAAAGCATAATTAATTTCTTAAAAGCAAAAATATATACACACCACACCTAATACATTTTTGCAGTTCGAACAATGCATGTGAACAATTTTCGAACATTACATGGTATGTAACTTATTTTAATTTACCTACCCATGTTGAGAGAAGTGATAGATGTGGAAGAAATCATTCATAAAGTGAAAAAAACCCATTAATAATGGGTCGATGTTTTTTATCTTCATGCCTTAATTTGAGGAAGTAAAAAATGGGTTTACCTAATAAAACTCTTTAACTTCCTAAAATCATTTCTTCTTTATAATTATATACCTTTCAATATTTGACCCAGTGATAGTATTTTCAAAGGCGAAAGTGTACCTGAAATGGCAAATACCTATCTTGATTCCTAAATATTTTTTAAGAAATCAAGGATAACATTTCAATAATTTTTATTTTAACTCTTTATCTCCATAAATAATCAAATTATGACTCAAGTAATAAGACAATCTTCCATTAATGTTACTTCGCAGAAAAATGCCTCATTTTGTTACTCTGGTTCTAGAACTGTCACTCACTGATATTTTTAAAGACTATTGGCTATCATTGTAATAAGGAAATATGAGTTAATACAAAAATACAATAGTAATGTCGTTGAATACTAATTATCACAATCTATACTAATAAAAGTAAATTCTATGAAAGTCTGTGTAATGGGAAAAGTAATAAAAAAAACAAACATTCTATCCTCAGATAAATTCTAAATCTATACCAATAAAAGTTAATTATTTGGAATGTCTGTTGCATAGGAATTACGAGAAGTGATCGATGACATTATTGAAATTTTAAAGGGAACTAGTTAAGAGTTATTGCAATTGAAATGCTAAGTATGTTTAATGTTTATGAATTACAAGAGCAGAAAAAGCAATGAAAATTGGCCGCTGATCAGTAAATAAGAATCTTCATTCGCATAACTGTTGACTATAAAACTTACGAGTGTGTTGTATGGCGTTACGTGAGGCGAAGAATCCACTTACTTAACGGAATCGTAGAAGCAAAATTATATAAATTATATGAAGATCATAGTTTTCAATTAAATAACATTAAAGTGAAATGAAAACCAAACAATTCAAAGGTCTTGACTATGCATTTTAGCAATGCTCCGTCATCCGGGTAAACATTATTATAAAAAGTAAAGGAACGTTTTCGTTTATGCTTGGTAGGGTGTGACCAACACCCCTGCAATCCTCGCAGTAATCCCGGGTTCGATTTCCGGTTCGTCGCCATGTTTACCTCACCGAAAGTAATCACAATGTCCCCGTTTGTTCAACATAGGCGTTCATGAGCCAGTTCGGCCTGACGCGCCATCGCCGCGTGCACACGGGCGACTTCCGTTACAAGTGCGACGAGTGCCCCGATGCGTTCGTGTCTCGAGGGCAGTTGTTGGCGCACGCGCGTAATCACGCGGCGCCGTCGTCGTCTCCCGGCGCGCCCGCACGGCCCTTCCCGTGCCCTTTGTGCACGGCGGCCTTCGTGCAACGCGGGCTCCTCACGTTGCATTTGCGGAAGCACACGGGCGAACAGCCCTTTCGTTGCGGACGATGTCAGAGAGGGTTTCCGCACAGGAGGTTGCTTGTAGCACATCAGGTACGCCGATCTCCGGACAAAACGTTTCTCAAGCTTTGTCAAAATAAATCAATAAACTTAGTGTCAAATATTATTGTCCAATTAACATCCATTATATAATCAAAATAAATATATAACCACCTGTGTACCACCTGAAAACAACGTTAAACGAAAGTCGAAATCACAGATTTTAATCATAGAATGTGTACTGTTCGTCTGTAAAAATTCGCAAGCCTTGAATTATTTATTTAATGTCCAAAAGACAGTTACAAACTGCGTATGAGCACGTGAAGGACAATAAACTAATTTACTCTCAGGAAGTAAACAAGGGTCCATTCCATTATTTTCGATCGAGGGCTCGAAGGCAGAGGTGGATTTCACATTTTAGCACGCACCTAAGATACGAATAAAAATAGTTACCAACATGTTATAATATAAAAAATATATATTGAATAGAATAAAAAAGTATTATAACAAATAGGTCATATTATCAAACCTTTAAATTAATCGTAAAACAGAGATATATGTATTAATTTCATTAAATTAGTTTCTCGTGCATAACACATCACCCTAACCCCCATTATCTGGAATATTAGGGAACGGACGTGATCTAGATAATCTCTCGATCTGTAAAGAAACTCAATTGTAATATATTCTATATGTAAGTGGTGCAATACAACTATGTAATAAATGCATTAAAAACAATCTCATCTCTCCCATAATTAATTTCAGACAAAATAGTAGTCTAGTTTCCATTGGTTACAATCATAATACGTAACAGCTTTACGCAAAAATTGTTACATAATCATTATTTATTTTCCTCACTAAGTCATTGATTTGGGAAGGAGTCAGTATATTATAGAAAGAACATCGCCAAGTGTTCATTTAAGAAAAACTCTTTTCATGATGGATAAAATAAATAATAAATAATAATACATTAGTCATACAGAGATGATTTTCCAAACTAGATTTAAAGATATCTTGCTCGGAAACATAACACCAAAAACTCGCATTGCCATGAGTTAATTTAAGGGAAAACTCTCACTTGTAATGATCTCTAACAGAGTAGACTATATTAGTCTTCTTTCTGTTATACTAGGCACGTCCAGAAAATAAGAGTACTCGATTTTTTATTTTTTTTAAATTTATTTTTAAAAATACAGGGTTTTGTTGTTCAAGTTGTTGGCTATTTTTCTACGTAGCCGCCTTGTCGTTCTATACAGTTAGTGAGCCGTGGCACAAGAATTTGATGCCCTCCTCAAAGAATTCTCCCGCCATCTCCGTCTTCCAGTTCAAGACTTCTTGTTTCACTTCCTTGTCGGTTGAAAATTTTTTCCCACCCATCAGGGAGGTGAAAAGATGAAAGTCTGAAGTCGCCAAGTCAGGGGAGTATGCAGGGTAGTTCAAAATGTCCCAACCAAATGAGTCCAAAAACGCCTTGGTGGCGTTTGCCGTGTGCGGGCGAGCGTTGTCATGCAACAAGAACACTCCTTTCGTCAATTCCCTTCCGTTTGTTTTGAATTGCTCTCTTGAGTATTTTAGGATATTACAGTGTCGTGCTGCATTAGTTGTCTTCCATTAAGGCAGAAATTCGATCAAAATGATTCCTTTACGGTCCCAAATAATGGTTGCCATGATTTTTTGTCCGAAATTGTGGTTTTTAATTTTTGAAGCTAAAAAAGTCCTCACCTTCCAATTCAAATCGCTCAAAGAACATGATTCACTTTGTGCTGTTCTGTCAGTTGTTTTGGCACCCATCTTGCGCACAATTTTCGGAATCCCAGCGGTTTTGTAATTGTCTCGAGCAAGAGAGATCTGGAGAGTTGTGGCAACATCATTTCATCCACTGTCAATCGAAGGTCTTCACGAACAGTTTCCTCAATTTTTGCACCAACTCATCGGTCAAAATGGAAGATCTTCCACTCCTTTGATCGTCATGAACGTTCGTTCTGCTTTCATTAAACTGTCGATACCACTTAAAGACGTTTGTACGATTCATAACACCTTCGCCGTAAACAGTTTTGATCCGTAAAGAATTTCAGTCGGAGTTTTTCCATCTACAAGAAGAAACCGAATAACAGCGCGTACCTCGCACTTGGCGGGATTTGTTATCGTCACATATTACTCAAACGCACGTTACAAGGCGAGCATTTGTACTGCAGAAGTCCAACGGTACTATTTATGTTCAGAAGAATACCACAGTGTGTTTCCAAATGTGAAAAAAATCATAGTCCGATAGGGTAACAGTACTCTTTCTTTCTGGACGTGCCTCGTACCTAGTTGTACTCGAACCACAAATATAACCCAGGAAATATGTTCTGGAATTTTTTTTTGTACATTCTCTTGATTCCAACATCATCATTTCAAGTCTTCGATATTATCAATCTATTATTGGAAAATGTAAAGAATAATGTCCAATATCTTGTTTTCAGGCTGTCTGCCGTGAAGAGGTACCGCCAACCTTACCACCTCCAAACCTTTCAACGCCACCCCCGAAAATCCAGATGCTGCTACCCAAACCACCTTTCATTATTCCCTCACCAACGGATCTCACCACACCGACACCACCATCACTCCAGCACCCCACAGCCACCACAGCAGTGCCACTGGTTTCCACCTTGGTAACGGCTCCAGCCCCCACGGCGGTGGTGACGAACGTGAGTCCGGCTACCCCGACGGCGCCGTTGATGTCTCCGGGCTCCCCGCCACGACCTCGTCTGTTGCTGGTCACAGTGAAGACCCCTGAGGGACACCAGCAAGGAGATGAAGATGTGGACAGTGATCCTATGACAACAACGGCGGCTGTCATCGTCAAAGTAGAGCAACACAGCGCTGACACCTCGAGGAGGGTCACGTTTAAGGTACTAGAGATGAGGTATTATGTTATGGGTAAACTCATCCGTCTCAATGTGTTACAAACACTGTGCGAGTTGTGGGACCCCTCTCTCAGTACATTTTTGCACTTTTTTGAGAAAATGTATATAAGAACCAATGTAAATAAGAATTAAAAGCATTTTGTATAAGAGAATAATAATAAATTTATTGTTTAAAAAAAGTTACAAACAGCGGAAGCAAGCAACGGACCATCCCATCAATTCCGATCAATACGTAATATTATACGTATTGTAACATTAAAAAAATACCAACAAATTTGTATTAAATAAAACACAACAAAGTTATTTCAGAAGTACGTATTATTAAACCATTGCTTATTCGGAAAGTATTGTTTATAAATCGTAAGTATTAATATAACTCTACATTTGAGGTTTATTATTTCTATAGGCAAGAGAGCCTACAGAACCTGTATTAAAAATCCCTGTGTGTATGCTTTTGTCAAATGTCAAATAAGAGTGCCTTTGTTAAATGCCGAATTATAATCTTTCTCGTTGAATTAAAGATCGTATTAGATAAATTCTGACTTATTGAGTGCTTTATTGTTGTATTGAGTGCTTGTTAAGGCGGTATGTAAAATTAAACATTGTCTCAAAACTTCAAACGTTTCCTCAGACGTTTTTGTCACTTTTTTACCCATCATATGGATTCTTGTTTTTTTCTTTATTAGGAGTTACTATTTCACTCGTAAATGAAGTAACTGTATCTGCCCGCAGGTAGAACCTGGTGAGCTCAAGATGGATAACACAGCTCGAACAATAACTGAGGGCATTATTTCCCAAGCAAACGAGGAAACCGTAACATTAGACGATCCAGAATCAGTGGATCAGTTGCCCGGTGCCGTCATTGTCAAAATGGAGGGTACGACGATGAATGAGTACGTCCAATTATATTATAATGACTTTTCAATTTAATTAATAGCTCCAGTACAGCAAGAGCTTTAGTAGACGTGTGAAACAAAAAGGAAGAAAACATGTTAATCTCCGAATTTGTCTTTATGGAAGTATTTCGGGACCAATACTTTCTAACGCAATCCTTTCCTTACAGCTGAATCCCCACTGTGTCACATTGTCATTTGCTGGAAATATACTTTCTAGTTTTAATTTTACTACTGACATAAACATTTCGCCTCAATTCCTTTGCAGAGTGTACACTGCGGAGAAATATGCAATCCTTGAGGCTCTGAAGTTCATTCAGCTATCTTCCATACGGCGTGTGGTTCTATGCAGTGACTCTATTAGTGCTCTGAAGTCAAAATCTAATAAGCCTAGTAGTTCAAAATTTTGAATTAGTACTTTGTTGGGTTCCTGGGCATGTGGGCCGACGGAAAGACGATCTACCCAACATATTGGACGTTATGCTTGAGCAAAAAGAACGGACTCTGATATGCCATTTTAGATTCCTTCAGGAATGCGCCCTTTTGGCACATTATCTGATCTTTATCTATATGTCATAACTTAAATTTATAAATTGATCGGAACTCCTCCCTCAAGCTCTCGGGGAAGTTTAAATTTACATCTTCTTTCTTTAAATTTACATGTTTCTTTCTTCTTGTTTTTTATATAATTTTTAGGCAACTGTTGTCTATCTTTTGCTATCATCTTTATGGTAATTCGGGAGAGGTTTTAGTGCACATGGTCGAGTCATTCGACCAGTCCCACACATAGTAAGAGTCATGTTGGCTCTCCCTAGAGCCTAACAGCATTTTCCGTACCTGCTCAAAAATGTGAGGACTCTAATGATCTCGATGTTTGCCAGCCGTAAATTCCCAACAAGTAATAATTATAAAAAGGAAAATTTATTTAATAACAATTTTTCTTCAAGCATCAACAATTTAAAAACGGATATATCGAAACTATGAGAAAGCAGATTCGTACCATAAGCGTGGTGGTATCGATATTTCTGGTGTCATTTTTTACTGAATCGTCCTGTAAACTGAGTGAGTCCATAAACTTCTCTTATTTAAATGATCGATAGCGCTTTTATCAGCATTGATACCTCTTTTGATTTATTAAATGAAACTGTTCATTTTTCAGCGGTCCAGGACAATACAATGAAATGATCCAATATTTATTGAATTTGAATGAACAACAGCAGCGTAACAACGATGTTAATATTTAAATGTTTCCGATTATAATGAATGAGATTGAACATTTTCTCGTTCATCTCGAAGAATTCGCCTCGTCGCCAGAAACCTCAGTCCCTTCCCATTCGTTAAATGTAAATGTAAATACGAGCAGTACTGTTTCTTAAATTATTTTTATTTTATTATAAGTCAACGGTGCAAGCCCCATACATGGATCCCTGGTTTAGGAGGTGTTAGCTTTTACTGATTAACTATGTATGTATGATTGAGTAAGAAATTTCACCTTGAAAATTGTTGCCACAACGGATAAGATACGAATTTACTTCTTCTCGTTTCGACATACATTTATTCCAAATGTTGAAGTTTCTAAAACGCCGGTGATTTATTTTTTTTAGTTGATATTTGAGGAGACCTTTCGTACTGAATCACCCTGTTTACGTCGCTTTATTTCCAGCGATGTGGACGATTTGGCCGACGTGCCGGAAGAAGCGTGGAGAGAACTGAACGCACTCGCCCGCGCGCAAAGAGAAACCGACCCGGGTCCCATGCCTCCGGGCGCCGTCATCGTCAAGATCGCCCAACGGGACTCGACGTCCTCGTCGTCGACGACGACGACGACGGCTGCGACGGGGGCGACGACGACGGGCGAAATGGAGGCGGTCGTCGTGGACACGGACGACGCCGATGCGAGGGCGCTGGCGGGGATGCCGTTGCTGGTGGAGCGGGGCGAAGGAGGCACGCCGTGGTCAGTGCCCACGGCGGTGGTCACCGTGAGGATAGACACCTCGGACGACGAGGACTGCTGGCAGGTCTCGGGAGAAGAGATTGAGGAAGTGAAGGACTTCGATCCCATGGCTCAAGGTTGAGGACTGAAGACTTTGCTTGTAAGTCAAGAAATGAATCAAGGTCTTCGATCTCGTGGCCTCAACGATAGACACTTTATCTTCGCGACTTCTGGCAAGTCTCGGAGATGTTGTAGTGAAGATTCTCTCGTTGACTGAACTGTATTGACTATTGTTTTGGTTAACAGTGCGGGGGTTTGTGTGCGTGTGACACAGTGAATGAGATGGTACAATGGAAGCCCATTAAGGGAGTGCGTACTTAATAATGATGGATAATTTGTGGTAACCGTATTTCAAATGGATTATTACATAAATTATGGTGTAATGCATTTAATGACTGTGTCAGAGGTATGTATTCTCACGAAGAAAAACGAACACTTTGTAAGTATGTAAGTAATCTTTTTGTTTCTCGTATTATAATAAAACATGATGTAAATTTCATTAAAACAAACGAGAAACATTAAATGTGAAAGGATGATGGAGGAACCATTTTTGTTGTCTGGATAGCTGTAATATAAATAAAATGTCGACAAATATCTTAAACTGAATGTATTTTCTTATCAATGAACAATCAAAGGAAGAAATTAAATAAAAGTATTATAACAAAATAGACCATTGGTAACATTGGACAGTATTACTAATAATATCGAATTAGATTTGTAAGCCTTGGTCTTTGTAAATTCTGATTAATTATATCTTGCGTTAATATAATACATAGTTTAGCTGAGAAAATACTAAGGGGGATATTTGAACTTCGTATACTTTATACTACGGATAATAATAATAATAATCTAACAATTAATTTTTACTTATTTGTCTTTCATTTTAGTCAGATTACGAATAAGGCCGACCACCCATCAAGAGTAGCCTTAACCTGATATATTTAGGCAACCCATCCGTGATTTGTTTGTTTACATGTTATGTTTAATAAAATACCTTTCGTTACAAAAACAGTTCGATCTTATTCGGTTTCTTGTACTACTTCCACTTAATTTCAAACAATAAAACCTCTAAATAAAACGATCGTTTATATGTAATACATAATGTAGTGACTTAGTAGTAGAACATTTTCACTAATACTCGTACATAATACCAAAAGAGAGGTAATATAGAATATTTGCAGATCTTTATATTTTTATTTTGAAAATGAGAACCTTGAACAATGTTAATGCTTTCGAAATCCGAAGATTTAAACCACGAATCTGAAAATACGTCAGAGAACAATCAGAGAAAATTTCAAGTAATCGCAGAAAATTGCCCTGAAATGTTTTATTATGGCTGCCGTTACGGGAAACGATGGCCATGATTTGAACGAGTTTTCATGCTGGGAATTGATCGCGTGTATCTAGCACGAAATGACCCTCCATTGATATCCATCTATCAAGAGAAGGCAGATATTAAATAGTGAGCAGTGAAAAGAAAAAAAAATGTAGCGAGGATATTATAGGCAGTGGCAAAATTTGAAGGTAATCGTTACTACCATTAGTTTATAAAAGTAGTGAGACAATCGTCAACTCGAATGTTTTTTAATTTTTGACAATGGTGGGATAAAAAAACGTATGATTAAAATAATGAACTCCATTTGCTTACATTTACAATATTAATCATTTAAAACAATGGTGAGACCTAATCATATATCACAATAATATTGTTCAAATAATGTATCAGTTATTTCTGTGCCCCACGGAAAGTAGGCGAAGTTGGTATTAGAAACTTTTTTTTAATTTTGGAGAGAAGTCCAAAAAGTATGAGAAAGGCATAGGTTGGAAGAAGATAAGAATGAATTCTTAATCTTCATAACATTACGTTAGTCCTAAATTAAATTTAGGGCATATTTTTTGTTATTACCAATTACTGTCAACTTTTTAGGGGGTGGGGGTCACATACTCAGAGGCGAAAAATATAAATCAATGTGTATTATTGATATCAAAGAGAGAGAAACAAATGTAATAAAGCTCCAATATTTTGTGTTTTAAAACAGTTAAAGAAGTTATAAGACATGTCATCAATCAAACCGTTCAAACAAGAGAAATTGTGAACGATTAACAAAAGTTTAGAAGAAAGAGGAGAAAAAAATCATTAGACCAGAGACAAATACCGTGAGAGTCCGAGTAAAGTAAGAAACAACCTAATACGAAAACGACGACCTTCCTCGTCGACTCTTTCCCGTGACCTGGCGTGTAAGAAATGTCACCGGGATAAAGCAAAGCGACAAGTTGGCAACACGCAACTTCGAACGTCACTGGGGAGGGCCAGAGAAACCCTGGCGAAAGCCTGCACTCAGTGAAGGGCAGCCAAAAGTTCAAGGCCGCTCGCGCACAGGAAATAAGACTGCCTCAGGGGTCCTATTCCAAATTAATTTGTTCTGAAAATTGTCCCCATAGGTATTTTTAAACGCGTGGTGTCAAGGAAATACAGCTTTATAACACAGATCGATTTTAAAATATATAATAAATCATAGAATTCAAAGAGCGAACAAATTTCTTATTAATGATTCAAATTGAAAGTATATATTTAATTAATAATTACGTATTTATCAAATAACAATTACATTATTATAAAATATTTGGATTTTCGAAATATTTTCATAAATTATCACAATCCTATTTCTATTTATTTGCTATCTTTCCTTTTTTATGTAATTGAATTTTTTATGTAAATAATTTATTGTTTGAACTTGAGAATATAAAAACTTTTCCTTTTGTATCCATATGAGCAAACATTAAAGGGAAAGAGACTAACTTTTAATCACATAGACAATAAAAATTTCATAACAATTTATTGTAAACAACAAAGTTGTTGAATCACGCTTTATAAATAGAGAGGTACAGAACGAAACCGTCAGAATCAAGAATCGCAGGTCTCAAAAAATTGAGAGAATAAAACGTCTAATAAACCACCGACTATTTTGAATTTGTAGCTAATTTCATCACTATAAAAATTAATAAATAGTTGAGTTGCAGATTATTATACAAATAAAAAATAAATAAATTACTTGCCAATCAAGTTGTTACAATCTACGTGTGACCACGTGAAGGACAATATACTAATTTTATCTCCGGAAGCAAGCAAGAGACTATCTCATCAATTCCGTTCAAGGACCCTAAGGTACAGGTAAGAATACAATTAATTTAATGTAAAATATATTAAATAATAATACGCATTTCCAGAATAAATTATCAAGTAATATTAAAGAAGAATACAAAATCAACAAGAAATCATTTCAGCCTAGTGGCACGTGCGGAATTGACGTTTTACAAGATGAGCAATATGTTTTTACATCCCAGGCGTTGCTAAGTTGTGGCCATTTGAGTCACTTCTCCCTTCATAGGACTTATGTTCAAAATACTGTTCTAATTTCTAATCATGTTGCTTCATCACCACCATCAGACTGAAATATCACAGAAAGTACTAATCGAGCACCCTCTCAACCACTCCAGACCTGGTGATGCCCTTAGTCGTACTCGCAGTTTGATAATTATTTTAAATTTCTGTGTCATAATCTTTGTGACTTGTACGTGATGCAGTAATTCCACCTAAGGACTAGTTCTTTGTGTGTTCCTTTATCTTCAACGATTTTCTCGTCGGTTGGCAATTCAGAAGGCCTTGTAACCACGCAAATAATTAACTACATTACAAGCACTTGATTTTATAAATAAATCAGCAGGTGTTAATAAATAAATCAATTGTGCTATTCTAATTTTCTACTCAACACAATGCACACACTTCATTCCTGTCATGTCACGTCATCATTTTCTTCCCGATCACTCTGTTTTATCCTCTCGTTGCTTTATTAGTTTACTCCACATACCTATAAAGAGAATGAAGTGACATTCTGTCCCCATTCTGGAAGAGCGAGGTGTCGTGTTTCCATCTGGAAGATTGATGTACTCGAGAAGAAACGGAAAAACAGAAAGAAAAGAAAAAAACTCGCGTGGGCATACACTTGACACTGAAATGAATGAGTGGTGAGAAAGTAGCGTGTAAGAGTGCCCATAGAGTGGCCCGCCACGACGTGCATCACGACCAAAAGGATACACGAGATATTTTGCGCGAATACAGTCATGTTTTAGTTCACCGTGCGGGAAAAAGATCTGAACCCAACCAAAGAATTTGCAATCAAAGTTCATAATCATTTATATATACATTAATACGCAATTGTCCAAGAAAATGTGTTTTATTTTCTGAGAAAACGGTCGGAGAAAATCACACAAATGAAGTATCTAACTTTAGAGCATTCACAGATGTTTTGACGATTTCCTATTGTTTCATGTTTCACCATTTCCTTTCCGAGACAGCATTTAAAATTACTTGACTCATTTATTTGAAGAAGATGTTACTTGACGCTTCTGACGATGATGGTTGAAACTATATTCGTAGGGAATTGTGAGTTCCGTGACGCTCCATTGTCCATTATCGTGCTCTATTCATAAGTGATCTAATATACTATTTACGATGTAAATGCTAAATATGAAACAGATTGAAACTTTCCTACAACTAGCAAGTGGGGGAAAGTAAGATGGGTAAAATACCCTTGATAAATATATGTAAACGTTCATATTATTGTACAGAATGATAGTTTCATTTAATTTTGGGCGCAATTAAATCACACGGGTTTAGCTAGTAATTATACATATTCCTTAACCTGTTTCGGAGATTCCTATTTTCAATCAAGTCAGGTGTTATATGTATATAGATAATATGTATTGTCTTTACTCAATTTCATGAAAAAATGTTGATGTTTCTAAGAAAATTGCTGGGGAAAATTGCAGGATAAATTTCAGTATAGATATTACGTCTATCTTTACTTTATGGTTCTCAGTGATTAGAATTAATTTCAATTTACGACAAATGAATCTCGGGATTTACATGAACAATATTTTGGTGTACTAAATCGATAATTGAAATCAAATGTTGATTGTAAAAATCTTTCAATGCTGGCGCAGATGAAACTTTTTTAAAGAATCTATTGAATAATAAAAATACAAATAACAAGTAGTCACTATATCCCGCTTTTGTCATCAATGAGTAGTTTTTAATGGAAGATTGACAGCTGTTTGAAATGAGTTGCATTTAATAAACAGAATTGTCTTCTATAAATAAATTATATTTGATATAGATCAAGAAAATATATACAAAATTAATTTGTAACAAAAAAATCTTGAATAAAACATCGATAACTTTATAATTTTAACACTGTAGAATATTCCAATAAATATTTCGTAACATGTAATACACTACAATACCAATGTAAAAAATATGAAAATACTCTATTAATATTTAATACAATAATATAAATTAATTGAATATTTGGGGTCACTATTGTTAGGGTATGTTTAATATTGTTAATAGTATTTTAATCTATTAATAAACGA
This sequence comes from Laupala kohalensis, assembly GCA_002313205.1. Lineage (NCBI taxonomy): Eukaryota > Metazoa > Arthropoda > Insecta > Orthoptera > Trigonidiidae > Laupala > Laupala kohalensis. The sequence continues at coordinate 698,550 of NNCF01131069.1, read as the reverse complement.
AATTATTTTAAATCTTTTTATTGTTTATTACTTAAAACATTTTATTAATATTAATATTTTAATATATATTTAACCTTAATGTTTATTATCTCTGAAACACCAAGCATCCCGGGGTTTTCTCATGGTTTTCTTCGATTTGAGTTAATAATTTAAGCCCTTGCGTGCTCGGGAAAGTCAAACTAATTGACTTCATTATACGCATTTTACACGTTATCATACACAGTTACGCAGTTTTAGCAATAAATTATTTATTATTATTTTATATTGGTTCAAGTTTCAAGTAAATGACTTCTAACTAAAACACTTTTACTAAATTGAGTAAATTAATCAAATCATCTTATCCAACAGAATTAATAAATGCAATATGAGCAAAATGCTTCTATTTTACCCTTGGAGAGAGAAAACCAGAAGAGTGGAACGGAAGAGAAAGTTGATCATCTTTCCTCGCTAATACTGATGAAACCTTCAGGCAGCTTCAACTTGTGGAAGAAATGAATTGCTCTTACATTTCCTGACCACGCCCCATTTTTGGTCATCTTCCCAAAATAGTTTCAATGTGGAGCATGTGTAACGAAAATATTGCCTACTTAAGTGTTCGTGGCTCCATGGGAAAAAAACTTGAGCAGGCCCAGTTTGAGAAAACTGCCTTGCACAAGATTATTGCTTCCTGTTATAAATTATTTAACTCTCATGAATTGAAAGCTAATCCGTAATTAATGGAATTGAAACTATAATTAAAGGAGAAATTTATATTTGCTATACGTATATTAATGTGCAATACCAAGTTATTAAACAATATTTTAATATAAGGAAATGATAATTTTTTTATAGTACCCCGATTGAAGAGACATTTCCGTGGGTAAATAGTAGAGACAAGAAAAATAATCCATAGATTAACTTCCGTACATGAATGGTAATATAAATGACTACATATTCTAAATGGTGTTAAACCATACTGCCTTGTCCATTACAAATTAGTAAATATAATAAAGATGGTATTGATTGATGTCGAGCTAAAGAAACCCTGGGTGAAAATTGAACTCAAGGTTCCTGGAAATTATCTTTGATTATTCAAAATAATCTTATAACTCTGATTATTGAAATATTTCATAGTTCGATATCTTACAAGCTGTTTTAATGGTTTTGTCAATAATATCGGAAAATTATTAACTTTGTTGGACTAATTCTGTGACACGCAACTACTGTTTTCGTGAAATACATCACTTTCACACAGCTGTGTATAACTGGTTGCCTAAGGGCAAAATGAACGGGCGTTTACCCTAATGTTCACAACAAAATATTTTGCTTTGGACCGTATACAAGATAACACTCGAAAGCATTTATCTGCTTCCAAACTTTCTAATTTCTTGAGAATTTAGATTTCTTCTAATCTTATTAACCATACATATAAGTCAGGCATGTTTTTATCTTCTGCTAGCTGATAAATGAACAATCTTGAAAGAGGTCAATTCTTCCAAGTTGCAAGAAAACAAGTTACGAGTGCTCAAGGAGCTTCTCAGACTGAGTCTCTAGATTTTAAACAATCTAATACTATTGAACTGGTGAGAGGTTAAAATAAGTTGCTGATATAGTCGTCAAATAAATATCATTTAAGTTTTCCAACAAAATAAAAAAAAATTAAGAAGAAATTAAACAAAAAAATCTGCAAGAATTATCTTAGAAAGACGTGAAAATTAATACTTGGAAACACGATTAAATACATTAAGAGAATTAAATTACTGTAATAAATATTTCAATTTGTATACTATCCGCCAAAATATTTGTTTTTCGTCGTCATTCAACTTAAAATATATTATCTGTAAGAGTATCTGACATTCATCCTGCACCTAAGGCTAGGTAAATCCACTCATTTTTCTTCCCACAGGATGAGTGCAATTCGACGGAACCTCGAAGTGTCACGAATTTAAATAGATTGGATATAGACTTCGCAGTTCATGGACGTTCAATTCAAAGCATTATTTTACAACTTCGGTTGCAATAAACTGTACAGTTTTAAATGGACAAAATGCTGTGTCCATTTAATATTAATATTAATCCACGTCCATAATATCCATATATGTTAATCCATAATGTCCATTAAATATTAATCCTGATATTTAGTAAAACTGTAAACGTATTTGTCAAGTTTTCATGAACCGGTTTTATGCAGCGCTTATGAAATCGGAAGTGATAGCGTTGTGGTAACCCCTTTACATCTATCGGGTTGCTGAATGGTAGATTGCGGGTTCAATTCCCCATTCACTGATTTTTTTTTTT
>NNCF01131069.1:679201-695922 GCA_002313205.1 Laupala kohalensis | reverse complement strand
TTTTTTCCCGACGTGTCGACTCCTCAAATGGGTAGCCCTTCTCAATTTTAAAATCTCAAAAGGTTTCAATTTCTTGAGAAGGGTTACTCATTTGAGGAGTCGAAACGTGAGAAAAAAATAAATAAATTTGACTGGTATGTTCGTGATGAAATTTGATTTGGAAATTAAGGTCTTCAACAAAACCGAATAGTATTATCACAGATAACCACATAAATATATCCAACACTACCCTAAAATAGAATAACTTTTATTAAACCCAAGTATAAAGTGCAATATTTCTCAGTATTTCAAACAACAAATATCAGATTCATGTCAAACAAAACTGCTTTTGCCTTATTGAGAATTTTTTGGCAGTTGTCACAGATAATATTGTGAATAAACTGACATATGCAAACGAAAACCATAAAATTGATTTGCATTTTTCTGATTTTACGTTGCTGATTAAAACTAACATAATAATGACAGTTTTCATGCTATTCTCGATTTTGTTTACAAATATTACACAACTGAAATATACTCTATTCTTAAGTAATAGAGAAAAAAATTAACATCGTAGGAAATAAATATAAAGAGTAAGAGAAGTATATGGAGTCCAAACGTGTTCCATAACACAAATTCGTTTCAAAAGTTCGCTACAAATCTCTTACGCCATTCTGTTACTGTTTCTCACTAACCAGTTAAAGCGTGAGATCCCCCCCTCGCCTAAAGAATCACCTTCACCCCCACAATAACGCTACGTCCTTCACAGAGCTTCAACAAGAAAAAAAAGCAATCAACCAGCTTCGCCATTTGCATCACGGAAGGCGTGATTGCCGTCGAAGAACCTTCTGAAAAAGCGCGATAAGAAGCATGGATAAGCAAGCGTCTCTCCCCACTCACTAGAAAGCAAGGAGCACCAACATGGGTCATGACGTCACGGCGTGGGGTGCGGATGGATCTACGCGCATGCGCGACACGATAGACGAAGAGTCACGGTGCGCGCAGTGGAAAAGCTGAGCATGGCGAAAAGGGTGATTGATGGGAAGTGTCAGCTAACAAATGATATTTTTGTTTGTTACCTCTATCTCGTAAGTGGTAAAGGTGACAGACGACACGTTGAAGGTTGAGTGTACAGGAAAACGTTCACGGTCCAACCTCAAGGGAAAAACTGAGAAATAAAAAAAGATGTAACACTCCAGTTCATGAGCTTCATCTCAAAACATTAGTTTCTATATGTAAAGTTGGTTGCTTTCATTTTCACCTAGTGTTATTCCCTTTAATATATCACCTTCCAGTGGCGGTTCTAGATCGTAGTCAAGGTGGGGGGAACCAACCGGGTGGGATCTGGGGAGCATTTGCATGAAAATCATGGTTTTACAACGAAAATTTTATAAATATATTCTTTAAATAAAATACGTCAATTTATCGAATAGATAATCAACAATTAACATTATTAAACAGTAACTAAATTTATTAATTGTACAAAGTGACTGCCCCCTCTCCATTCAGAAATGATCCTTACTTCACTTTAAGTAAAATACCTTACAACAACTAAGATATGTAATTAAGTCAAGTAAACGTCTTACAACATTAAATTTTCAGCAAGAATATTAATAATCAAATTCAGTCGTTTTATACTTCACCTAGAGTACGACATTTTCCAAGTACCAGAAAAGAAAGAAAATAGTACTTGAATCACTGATCACGTGTAAAACATAATTACCTAATAGCTTGAATTAATTAGTGAATGGAGTAAACAATACAAAATGAAGTAATATTCTCTGAATTCGTGAAGACATTGTCAGTCACAATATTGGTACCAAAATGAAAAATTGGTTGCAACGACATATGAAAATTCCAGATAGAGAGAGTTCGTAGAATAAAGGGATAACTTGCATAAATTGCATAACATAAAATATCCTTGATGTTGGCATGCATATAGACAGTGTGAATAATTGCAGTACGCAAAAAATTAAAGAGAAAAATATGATTGGATGGGTGACGCAGTGACGATAGATGAATTGAGTTATATATTAAGTTAATACCCACTATTCCTGTTATTGTTATTTTTATTTTCATTATCCTTCTCCACTACAAGACGTCCCTTATAAAACAAAGTTGGTCTAAGGATAGCAGAAATAGCAAGAATAAAGTGTGAAAGTTTTAAATCAGATAGTTATAGAAAACCTTTCTATTCGAGGTTAAGTCCTGAAAAGATAATAAAGTTGTTTATTTATTTTAAACACTGATTCTTAAACATTCATTCATTTTCATGAACTACGAAAAAATGTAGAAAATATTCTCCAACAATTAACGTTCATTATATAATAAAATTAAATAAATAATTGAAGACTGTTACAATTAATTATAATATGTTCGTCCGTTAAAGGTCATGAGTCTTATTTGTTTAATTTGAGTAGACAATATTCATTCAATAATTATTTCGTTGACATTTATAGTTAAAACTTATTTTAAGCTTCCAACTATACGTGCTAATTTTTTCACATCAGTCATCTACAGAAATTAATTTTTGTAAATCAATAAAGGTATGATTAAATATTTATGACAAAGAATTCATGAAATTCAGAGAAAATAATTTTTATAAGAGATCAAATATTCAATTCGCCGCAACAATTTGATTTCTTACACCAGTTTTCAAAATTATGAGTTATTCTTGAAACTTTTGTTTTTCACAAACAGTATTTGCATATCTTAGGCGTGGTTAAGAGAGGAAATTATCACACATCTGCTTTTACAGCAAGAGTTAGACTACATATCTTGGGCTGACTCTAATAGTAGTTTAACCCCATCAACTCTGTAGAAATGAATTTTCTATCAAGTGAAAAATTTGTGAAATTAATTCAACGTACCTCACAAATTCTTTCTTAAGACTAGTTGAGAAGTTAATTGATAGTTATTGAGAAACTTTTTTCAATTAATATATATTTCCAATAAGTTATGTTTATTGTTAACATAAATATTCTTTAAGGAACCTGATTAATGAACATGTGTAACATGGAAACAAATTTGACCAACATGAAGGGCAATAGGGATGGGCGAAATAAAACGATGAATGGGTAGAAACATGGAAAGGGAATTAAGGGGAAGTTGAAGAGATTGAAACTCAGAGAAGAAGGTATAATGAGACAATTTAAAACAGAGGTGAAAGAAATAGAATTTTCTACCACAAGGTCGTGGAAATTAAAAAGACATACTACTTCCTCTTAAAGTCGAAGGGATGGATGATAGTGTATAAGAATTTTTACGCAAGAGCTGAAAAAAAGGAATAAGTGAAACGGTGTTGAGAACTGTGATACCTCAAAAAAAAAGAAAATAAAGAGTCGCAGAGATGATACTGTCTATGAAAACAAGGAAATAATGTTGTTCGAGGGTAAAACACTTCACCCTGACGGCTTGTAGCCGAGGACACGGACGAGGCGGTAGGGGGTGGGAGTGTAGGCAAAGGAAGGCAATGGTGGTGGGGGAAACGATAGCATGGGAGTGGCGGTTCTGCTGCAGAGCTCAACAGCCACGGGAACGGAGAGGATAGTGGCAAATCGACAAGAATCGTGTGCCAGGATTGTGGGAAGATCGTTCAAATTAGGTGAGACTCAATAATAGCACACATCAATTAACTCGTTCAGTGGCACATTAGAATGCACCGTTTCACAAAATGTTGACAATGCAATATTTGTAAAAGTGTATGGTGTATATGATATATTTATATATAAAAAGAGTCTTTATTATATATACAAGAAATAGTGGGAATCGATCCACTTAATCTCAATACATTATTTCGAAATTCTATGTGTATATCTCAAGTATTTATACCATTAATAGAACTTTTGGATATTTGACAAACATTTCAAATATTACTACTACTATTAACTCCCATTATATAATATAATTATTTATTTAATTTCAAATATTATATTCGATAAGAAATAATCAATATTATGATTTCTGTAAACTTCTGAAAAGAATGTTACTTTTTTAAATTTAAAAATATTCAATGGACAAAATGGGCAAGATAAAATATTTTGAAGATTTTTCCTTCCCAGGGTATAATGAATAGACTTTGTTTCGAAACTGTTCATTTACATACTTTATACATTAATCCTCTATTTCTTACCAAAAACGACGAGTATATTATTTAACAAGCGTATAGATTAGAAATCTTTTACATTTTATTTTATATTTTCATAATACACAAATGATTGTATTGTTGTCTCTTTAAAAAACTTTTCAACGATTACTGTTGAAATACTGAGTAATGCTGCACAGAACAGGCACTCCTAAAGTCTTTTCTCACGATTTGAGTTAGATTTATAGTATAATTTATGTTTTCCTTATTCGGAAATAATTGGACAGTAACACATGTTTCCTCGTATTTTACAATTAACCTCAGTTATCGAAAATCACACAGCATTCATGGAGATAAAGCATGGAATAATTTATTGAGATTTCTCAAAGGAATCTGACTTTATTGAAAAGATAAGATACACAGAATTCATAAACCAATCGTAGAAAAAAAACTGTAATAGTTATTTAAATTAATAAATTTTATTTCACTTAAATGTTTTATGTCAATTGCATAGTGTAAAGAATAATTTGTAGCCAAGAGCAAACTTAATTACTGCTACGAATTGAACGACTTTGTGAGAACCAATATATGCATTACTTTAAGTTTTACTTCCGCTAGTTAGTGTGAATCTTCAAATAAAGACAATTATGAAAGAATGGTAGAAAGAAGCACACGAAAAAGAAAAAGCAATTGTTGCTATGAGCTTTAAATTATACACACTGAGCGGGCGTCCTTGTAATAATCTTACTCGGGAGAAANCTATGAGCTTTAAATTATACACACTGAGCGGGCGTCCTTGTAATAATCTTACTCGGGAGAAATTGTTTTAGATAATTTAAAAATTTAGAATTTCCGGTTAAAAATGTGTTTTTTTTCGTTAGTCACCAGACTCTGGAGAACTTACGATCTGTAGGAAATTCCCTTCAAGACATCGTCAACCCGTTACTGCAATTTTGAACATGGAATGTTATACATAATGCATATTTTTGCCTCCTTTCAGTCAATATTTGCAGAGACAGGTACAGGTAGCTGGACAAAGACTATTCAACTTCTACTGAGTAATTCATTAACAAAATTTTACGAAGAGAATATATATTAAGAGGAATTTGTATGAACACCTTTCCAATGCTCATAGATATTATATCGCAACAATTATACGTCCAAATTCTAATTCGACATTAATGTTTCAGTTATATTGTTTCATATTAAATGTATATTACAACGAACAGCCTTTAGAAAAGTTATCATGAGTTACTTCCTGAACTTGATACTAACAATTTTGTCATAAATATTTATCACTTCTGTAGATTATTTTGTTTTTCTTTACTGCATTCAAATATTTTGATTAGTGTACATGGTATTTCATTGAGCAACGTTTTAACTCGCGATGTAACAAGATCATGGCAAAATGAAAACAAAATGTAAAATATTGGAAATATTTACAACGCTCAAAAATAAAAAACAACATTTAAAATAAAGGTTTTTAAATTAACAAAAACAAACATTTTNACATTTAAAATAAAGGTTTTTAAATTAACAAAAACAAACATTTTTCGAAATTAAATAAATTAATAATTAGAAAAACATTAACTTACGAAAAAAAGTACATTTCAAATTATTGATTGTTCTGCAATGTACAATTATTCATTGAAAACTGCAATTATGTACACCCAATTTTATTTGGAAAATGTTTATTTACACAAATGAATGACTCCCTTTCGACCGTAAATATATTTCTTATATATTCCTGTAATAATTGCTTCTATTATATTGTATTATTCTTGTTTTTATTTCTTTTTGGAGTTTAAATCTAAGAAGTTTATTATATTGTGGAACTAGTTGCTCGAAAATTCTTTTCTAAGAGTTACATATTTTTCCTCTGGCATGCTTCTTGCCGATCACCACTCATGTTCTTTGATAAATTCCTCATTAACGTCTCACATTCATTCAATTTGTTTTCATTATTTAGTTCCGTTTGTATATAAAAATAAAGAGGGCAGTATAAATAAAAGAATCAAGCACAGGGGTAAAAAATAGAATGAAAATATACGAGTATTTAAACACTATGAAAAATAATTTACAAACTTATTTTAAGGAGTGTTAACTAAACATTTTTTTACTTTTTTCGCTGACTAATATAATTGAAACATTATTCACTGAAACTGCATTAGTCACACAATTGTAACAATTGGATCTAAAAGAAACATTAAATAGAAACCACATTATTATTAGCTCAAATAATTTCTTGTTTTGCCGCTTTCCACATAATTGACAAACAGAATTAAGTGATTTCATTATGTTTTTATTCAACTAAAGTTTACGAATCTAATGAAGAAAATGTCGAACTACAATCGCACACAAACGCTGAAGTCATTTTATTCAAATTGTTAGGATAGATTTAATTTTTCTTTTAATTTTTTAAATGATATAAAGCAAATTTGTATGAAAAATTTAGTGTCGTTTATTTAATTGTTTATAATTTTTCACTCATGTTTTTTTAAAATGTATCCATCTAATTGGTAACATACACGAATAATATTAGATTTTGAACAAAATAACAAGGTAAATGAATGCTAAAAAAATTCTTTATGCATTTGATCGACACAACTAAAAAATTGGAGTTTCCAGTACAGAATACTACTAATATTACTAAAACCTACCTGATTTCATATTATTTCAACATATCATATTAAATGNATTCATTTTCTTACGATTTGTGCGGGAGTTTTTATCCTGTACAAGGTTTTGATTAGTTAAAAATAAATTCAAATAGCTTTAGATACACAAAAGTATCAATAGGTATTAATGATATAATTAGTAAAGCAATTCAATGGGAGAGAGGGGGGAGACGATTTGACGAAGGCTATTTACACCGACGAATTTATGTCTCAAAAGTGATCACATCATAATTGAGGATGTCATTAGTGAACACCTAGAATAATGTTATTAGTTTTTTTAGTTTAACGATACTAAGTTAAAGAAAGTATATGTGATTCGTGTACATAAATTTAAGAATGAATTCCGAACATAAATAAAGATCACAATAACTCGATTCCCAAAATCTTTAGAATTGAGTATCGTGAAACAAATATATTTTGGTGACCCATGATAATTTAGACTCACATTTATACTGACTTTCACATAAACAATAAACTGTGTACTTTAAGATCATCTCTTCGTATTCTGAACGAACTAATAGTTCATAAATAGCTCAAGAAAATTGCGAAATGTAAAGCGTTAGTAACATTATACGAGAAAATTTTTCATGTTAAGTTTCTGGGCTTTTATCGACTTAAAGGGTACAAAGAATAAAGGTGACAGACCTTCAGCAAAGAACTTTCTTACTATCCATGTCTCTGCACTGTTACATTCATGCTTTTCTTAGCATATGTACAGATGAGGCTGGCAATATGAGGGTGGGAATACGAAAATGATCATTTCATTGACGCCTATTTCTTCCTGCAGCGTGTCGTCACCTCTACTTCGTTTACTAAGTATCCTGATAACCAGTTTTCCAGCAGGTGGATTGGTCGAGTGGAGCCCATAAACTGATAGACTCGCATCCTTAGGGTTTTTACACTTGGGACATTTAATGTGTTCGTTATATTCAGCTCATGTGCCATTTTTGATGTCCTGAGAGGCGTGTCGCGTGCATGAGAAATGTTTTAACAGAATTATTAACTTCACACGCTCTTGTGAGACAGACGCCAACAAAATATATTTTACCAAGTACCAAATACTCCTGGAGCTTTCAACGCAGAAAGGTAAAGAGTGGAACGAAGATTTAGAATATGCATCGAAACAGAAAGAGGTTATTTGAGCAACTTTTTAAAATGTATATTGTTATAAGAATCACACGTACCTTTACCCATTACCCATAAACGTATTTTTGGAACAATTTTCGAATGATCTTATTACAATATTGAAGTGTGGGTAATATATTCCTGAATTAATGGGTATCAATATTGATACTGTCTGTCTAAGCAATAAAATATAAATAAAATATTAATTTATACTATATAATTATACAGAAAAAATTCCTTATACATGCTATAATATAAAATACACAAGAACATAATGAAATATAATATAACAAATAAAAAATTTGGATTGGAAATATTATGCTTTCATGTTTGCAAAGTGTGTCATTTTTTGACCGTTCAAACGTTATGAGGTGTAGAAAAAAAGGAAAATGTATTCCATTAATGAAATTGTTTTTTTCTTTTGTAGGTACCGAAATCAACAATTCCATTATTCCATCTACTACGTTGAACACGATGTTTGGATACAGAGAAGCGGCCAAGGTAACAAGCTGGCTCATCACAATACTTCTCCTCAACATTCTCTTCCAATGTGTTAATTCAGCGGGGTCTCGCCAACAAAGTACTACGAAGAAGACGATGCAAGGCAATCCTAAAGACAACATGGATGAAAAGGAGCAGAGCGCTTTGGCGGCGAGTCCAGAGGGTGAAAAAACAGAAGATGAACCACAGATGGACGATCCAAATGTGGCCACAACAGTGAGCCAGCATAACGACGTTGATCACATGACAACCAAAATGACAACGCAGGTTCCAATGAAAGTGTCTACTCCAGTAAATGGAGTTACCCCTACGAAGGGGGGCAGTATGGCGGTTAAAAATGCGACGAACGGTTCCAAGAGCAAAGATGAAAGTAAGTGTTCAACTTGTTTTATTATCTATTTCAGCACTGTGCAACTTTTCTTAGTCCGCGGACCATATTGATCGGGCCGGCACGAGACGGGGTTTGGCGAAACGTTACCCGACAAATAAAACTAGTGGGTCATAATTATTTATCTCTAACGCGAAATGTTGCTTATCATCAACAAATTTATATTATTTCAAGCTGGAAAAATTAAATAGTATATTTCTTAATTTTTAACATTATTTTTAATACTATTGTAATAAAATATTTCAATATTGTAATTTATGACGGGATTATTGCAAATACAATTTCTATTTTCTCTTACCGGTAATGCCACGTCAAATATGAATTCCAACAGCATAGATTTATAACACTAAGTTTTGCCCTTCAACGTTTCGTAAGAAATTTGATGTAAAAACTCTAGCTCGCGAACCGTAAAATTTTTATATTTTCTAAAGCCGCATATGACCCGCGGGCCGCTTGTTGGGCAGTGATGACCTATATTGAAGGATCTGGTAACAGGGAGACTAGTCGATAAACCGTTATCATCATTAATAGTGTTATGTTTTTCCCTATACTTTCGATCGAGAAAGATATTTCATTTAGGGTACGGGACCAAACCAAATGACCTAGTTTATTATTATGATTATTCTTCGTCTTTTCTGGGGACTTACTTAACTGGCTTTAGGAGGCAACTAGTGTATCTTATTTTCTGGTCTGATATATTCAGCACAAATTATAATGTCTGCAGGATAACTGACGTTTGAACCTCGGGGATAATTTGATTGCGATACAGAATTAATTTGTCGAAATAGATAATCAGTTTCTTATTGACAATGCAAGTTATTGTAATGACTACTGATATATCAGCATTGTCCTATTTATATGTTTATATTTTATTAAAAATGGAACGTACATTGAAATTTTTATTCTTAACAACTTTGTAATGTTATGATTTGGTTGGTATCGATAATACATATGGTCATTAATATTAATATTGAGTATTCTCATAACTACTTAGTAACGAATATTTTGGGTAATGCCCTGAATTTTCCTCTTGCATCTCCTTTTTGCGCGTTAGGGAAATTTTTCTGTTTTAATTTAAATTTATATTACAATCACAATCTAATGATGTTCGATTTATATTTATAATCTTCCATCATCTTTATAACGGTCAAAAGGAATATACATCTAAAATATTTTTTTTATGAACGTCAATAAAAATAAATAAATTGGCGATGTACATAAACATAGATGAAAATGTATGATACCATTACGCGAGCTATGCAACAATATCCCGAACATAATCTCCTTATAGTATATGCAGAAGTGCTCGAACCACTGACCTCTCAGTTGCTGTATATCGCTGAAATCCCACTCTTGTGTTACTGTGTTCAGTGCATGGTTCCATTTACTTTTCTCATAGTTAGCAAAAACCTATATATTTAAATTGACGACAGAATTTGTTTCGCTCGTACACTTTTGAGGATTGTTATTGAAGTAAAGTACTAATTTTCCATCCTTTTCATTTCTAATATTGCATCTTAAATTGCATTAATATAAATTAAAATTCTAAATTAATTATATATTAGGATACAACAAAACACTCTTAAACATTTTCTATGTGATTTTCTTTTCGTTTTATTCCTGGACTCAAAACGATTTTTAAAATTTTGATTGAGTTACTTGCAACCCACAGCAAGAAATCCTTAATAACTCATAATTTCCAAGTCTATGAACATGTTAGGACTGTTATAATCAATGAACTGCGTAATTCTGGTTTAATTGTAATAGTATCGTATGATTAAAAATTATCAGTGAGATAACCTTCATGATCCTAATTAAAAGCGTCTTCCTCACGCTCATGATAAAAATTAGAATAAATATAAGGTTTAAATTTATCAAAGATTTTTATTTTAGCACCGTATACAACTGAAACTAGTATGTTCAGTCCATACTCGAGTATCATAAATTAAGTAGAGAACTTTAAAGAATGATCAAAAAACGAGTATTATGGAAAAAAATTCTATATTCAATTATTTATCACTACGACTCAAAAACTTTGGTTACTTATACTTTCTCCTCTTTTTCAAAATTTTCTCTTCCTTTGTTCCACTGTCTCTTATCAGTACAGACGGAAAAGATAGATAGGGGACGTACTTTTTGGAAATTGCTAGGGACTCTCTCTTCCTGACGCACCTAAATGAGGTGGATGATGATGCATTATGTAAATTATAATATTGTAGTATGAATAGCAGGGGTATGAGGAATATTCTTGTTTCGAGAATAATAGAGAACAGGGAGTAGTAAGTTCTGTCCACTCATTTTGTCCACCCGTCACTAAGGTCAATAAAATGTTGGTCAACTGTTCCCAGAGATGGAATTCTGACAACTGTAAAAACAGATTTATACTGATACAGTGAAAAATAATTTTTTGTGAGATTACAAGTTTTGATACGGGAGAAGTAAATTAAAAATACCATGAATCATTTTGAACTGAACAGTTTTAAGATCACGCGTTGTCTACGTGGCAAAGGAAAAATATGGTTGTCCCCTTTCGTACGATAGTACCTCATAAGATAGTACAAAAAAATATTGAAATTGCTATGAAATATTTATCGATACACTTCCAATAACTATTGTTGGTGAGTTTATGATCCTGAAATAGAGCATCTATCATTTGCCGAAGAAGACAAATATACATCCAGATTAAATCATATTAGCCTTATAAATATACAAATCTTTAACCGTATTATTTAAACAATACAATATCGTATCTTTAATACAACTTTCACAGTACTATTCGTGAAAAGATGCAATCGATTTCTTTAAGTGTGAGCTAAGAGTGAGATAAATATGGCGAGCGTGCCTCACGCAAATGCTATAGATTTTCTAGAGTGTCTTCACGAAATCATGTCACTTAGGAAAAATATTTTGTATGAATATGTAATATAATTATTACTCTCTCTACTCCTAAGTTGACTTTCTTTTCTGCACTTCAACCGAAGAGCAAACAAAATAGTATTGTTCTCGATGGCATAAAATGGAATTAAGCCATACCCATCTTATTAGAGAAAACCCATCTTATTTTAAATTTGACCATGTCTACGATATATTATATGCAGCATATCTTTATTTAGGTAATAAAACCTTGTTCTGTTGACTTGTTCTGTCTTTTTTATAATACTTGTCTGTTAAAGGTCCTAAGTCGTTAAATATTTATATGTCTTGCCACAGGACAAACTTCCCACAAGAAAAAAGCATATCTTAAATTAGGGCGAAGCAGGTAAACGCGGCATAGGCAAGGTCCTGATGCATTCGAATAGATTCACATGTTTTAATTATTTCACAGCATGTGTTTTTCATTGTGAATAATAGTACAATCCAAACACATATATTCAATAAGTGGACATTCTACCAAAAAAAAAAAAGAAAATTTTAATAAAAAGCTCCTGAAAAAGGAACCTAGACAAATTACGATTAAAATTTGCGAATTTTTAATAAAATCTTTGTTTCCCTCCCTCAAAATGCATATGTTTTATATTTTTGTCCCTCATATTATCTCAAGTGTCTCTCTTTGTACAATGTAGGCCTATGTATAGTCTTGCCGAGAGAGGCCTATTCTGAATAGACACTACGTATACACAACACCATGACCTTCAAATTTAGAGCTCAAGACCTCGCGTACATAGAAGCAGGAAACTTATTATATTTTTTAGGTGAGCAGTTCACACGCTATGTTTACTTTTGTCAAGAAGCTATAACAACAAACGACTTTAGAATAGTAGTCGTTTAAGATAACAGGAATGTATAGGGAAAAAACACATTTCCATGTACATTATTCAAAGTCGTCATCTCCTTACTCTTTACACATGCATGAGGCTGAAGGTCAGGAAGATTTTTACATAACAGAATAATTGGTCGCTGAAGAGAGAAATATCTTACGAGTTGACATCAACCGCGGAAGAAATGACTCCCTGCCTCTTTTTTTTTTTGAGAGAGAGAGAAAACCACTTCTTTTGAAAGAAGTTTCCAAGGGGGGTTTTCTTTATCTACTCCTTACGACTATTTACCTCCTCTCCTTCCCAATCACCAATTACACTTGAGATGAACTTCAGTACATCAAAGGAAGACATTAAATCAATCTCTATATACAGTCCTCAGTGACCCATAGGTTTACTGACTCATACATCACAGCAGAAAAAAAAAACTATTGAAGACCAAAACCTGAAATTTTGATAGGTTGTCGCTACAATGTGAAAGCGAGGGTAATAAAAAAAAAGGGGATTTTCCGCAATTCCGATTTTAAAGGGGTAATTTAGGGCAAAATGTGTTTTATTGTTGTTTTTTTCAAATTTTCGCTCTTTCTGACATACGTATTAAGATAACATGGATTTTGCATCTGAAAGTTTTTTATCTACGTTACATTATTACAAATGGTATCATAACAACTTTAAAGTCCCGAGAGTATCCAGGTCGGGTCGGCTAGTAATAAAATAAAGATGTAGAAGTCACAAAAAGTAACAACTTACCCATCAATCCTCGTCGAGATGCTGTTCAACAGCAATCTCGAAAAGGAGTGCGTCGTTAGTTACAAGGATAACTGGACAATAAGTACCGCATTACCATACACATAATACAAGTCGTCAACTCCGTCAAGCGCCTATCAGCACCAGAGAAGACCTTTCCCTCCAACGTGGGATACAATGTGCTAGGGACTTTCCACAGCACAACCTGTGCGTGTCTGATGCAAATAACCCATGTCCACCACGCAGCGAGCCAACGAGGTCTCTCTGGAGCGATGACCTTTCGGATAAAGAACGGTGAACGCCTTGGGGTCGGTGTTCCGCAAATGTTATGCATGGCTCCTTACCCCCCCCCTTTGCAGTTGCTCTCCCTCCCCGTCCCAAAACAACCCTTACGAGGAGGTAGGGGAGGTTCCTCCGGAACGAAGTGGCTCTTGCGCGCAGAACGAATGATAAGACTCGGCTTCCTCTAAGCGAAAATGACACACTTACAACCCTCTTGCAGAAGTAAGATAGCACGACTTACCGTTTCCGAAATGTTCGAGGTCGAAAATAGATGTCATTATTTACTAGCATTCGGATGTAAAGAAGGCAATGTCGGACATTTTTGGGTTGTTTTCAAAGTGGATCATGCAAATCTTGAGAGAAAGGACGTTTTCGAACACTTCTCACTGATGACTTGTTCTTTGGTTTCCAGTTTAGGAATTCTATTTAAGGTGTTGAAAATAATTTTAATGTGCATCGTTAAAAATGAAGTGGATACACAAACATTTGATGTTTCTAGCATGTGTGTAAATCTGTGTACGCACGTGTGAGTATGAGTTACTGGTGGATGGGATTGCAAGTGTGTGATAGCAAATGTATGAATTTATGATATAATTATGTATGTATGTTTGCTTGAACACACGAGTTCACGATTATAATACATATAAAAAACATTTTATATATGGAAAGACATATCATATGAATGTTTAGAAAATATTCCCGATGTTAAGGGGACAAAGTCAACTATTATGAATAGTATATTACATTGTATTATTCAATAAAATGACAAAAGAAATTTACTTATTTTCAATTTCACCTTTATATTTATTTAAAATATTCATAAAAATGACTTTTAACTGATTTATTTTGAATCATTAAGCAAAAACAGAGAAAAATAACTAACTAACTAAAATTCTAATTGAGAGAGGGTAAAAAATAATTAAGCATTGAAGAGAAATGTTTACAGGTAAAACAGAAAATAATCAAATCAGAGAACTGAATGTACCGTACTTGTTATCTCTACTTTCACAAACCAACACGGGTAGTACTCACTAGAATACACTATTACGCTCAGACACCAATCTGCTTCATTCTTTCCGTAGATGCAGACTACATCGGGAAAAAAAGCTTTCGATTGAATTTTTTAAATAAATATTTGGTAAAATTATACATTTTTTCAATGTACTTCGAACAGCAGTTGAATTATATTTATAAGTGCCACTCAATATATTTATATGGGATTAATGTGAGAAGATGTATATAATGCGTTATATTTATTTACTTGATTTCATTTTGAAGTTTGATTTTTTTTCTCCTTCGAGGAAGACATAACACTTCACGAAGTCAAGAAATTTCATTTTATGACTCATCCTTATTTTCCGATATTTGTGACGTTCCACTGTCATAAATCGATATAAAAATTTGAAAACAAATTTCAACGAAAGAAATATGAAGGTTTTGTTTGTTTTCCCCTTTTGATACCCAAGATCTTCTGAAACTTCGTCTTTACGAGAGGAAACTCCCCGCTCACCCCAATACCCTCCCGAGACGAAGAGTTATTGCTCGCCGCAGGAGATAGGGTTCATCAAAACGAACGGTGGTGCTCTCTGGTGGCGAAAGCGACAGTTCATAAAGGCGAGGTATTCGTGGACTATAATTAAAGTGACAGTACGGCGACAGTGGTGATGAAAACGAGGTGATTATATACTGAACACCAATAATGTTAAATCCACAATTCAATAGACAAAAATTAAATTATTTATTTCTTCAAACAATACACCTTTAATGAAAATGGAAGTGTTGTTTCACGTGTACTTCTAATGAAAATATATTTTACAGTAGCAAATTGTCGCAGTAATTTAAAAAATATGATACTCCGAAAAATTAAGTGTTTCGAAACAAAAGCCATGACCCATAAACGAAAAAAATATATTCGGTGAAAAATGGATTCCTATCTCAGAATGTTGGTTACCCCAATGTTCTTCCTCCAAGAAGGCGCCAATAACGATCAAATGAATCGAATATTCTAAAAACGCTACGGAAAAAGTTATAAAAGGAGAAAAATTAGTAAGGTGCTTTGTCCCCCACAGTGGACACCTTTCCGTTTTTCTTAAACTCTTAATCTATGTACCTCTGAACACTGTAAATAGCACAAGTTAACCCAAAGTTAGAAAAAAATACCCCAAAAATGTTTAAGCAAAAATCAGACATATTTTATTTTTGAACTCATATTTTCCGAGTAGTAGGTGTGAAGCCACTGCACTATTTGCATTCTCACCCGTGTTCGAGTCCTGGTCTGTGGAAATTCCCTGCTGGCCGTAGACGACGCATATTTTATTTTTATTGATCATATTTGATTTGCATAGAGGAAACAATTTTCTTTCGAGAACCTTTCAAATTATGCGCGTGTTTACAGTTTTTCTTTCCGGATTATATGCAAATAGTTTTCGAAAGTCAGTTATACTATCATTGGTCAAACTTGTTTTGAAAACAGTTTTTAGTCCTCATTGATTCTGCAAAACAAAGAAAAAGAATGGGTATTTGCATGACAAAAAGAAATAAATCGTCTAGTTTGTTAAGTTGGAAATAAATCATTATGTTAATAAATATTATTTTTCAATTTTCAAGATATAAAAACTCATGCTCGTTAAAGGAAGTGAATTATGGTTAATTTGTAAGGATAAGAATTTTTTTGTAGAATAATTACTTTTAAGACTCTTCGTGTTCCAATCTTTTATTCATGGAGTATTCTGCTGAGAACGCAGAGGCTATTTTTATTATCGAATGAGATCTAAAAATCCGAACGCTCCTTCGTAAGTTAGAACTAAACGTTTGAGGAAGCATTAAAACATGCAATATGACCGTTCTCGAAATAAAATTTTAATATCATTTCAATTTTCAAGTCGTCTTTCATAAATACTATTAAAAATGAATCAAGATATTTTACAGCGAGTTTTACAACATGTTGTCGTGTATCTAAATAAAACACATTAGACGAAAATGAAATATTAGGAACTTTACAGATCTTAAGGTGGCTCTCAAAAACTTCGGGTTGTTTTAAATTAATGAGCGAGAAGGGTGATCCAGATAAGTTACTTAATAAAGTTTACTGTTAAGACACCTTAATAAGCTTTCATTTAAACTGAAACAATTTATCATGTAAATTGTTGCAAATGATATATACGTACACACACACACACACA
>NNCF01131069.1:653529-678816 GCA_002313205.1 Laupala kohalensis | reverse complement strand
TATATGTGTGTGTGTGTGTGTTTAAATTCTAACCTACAAAAGTCAAATCTCATTGGTCTTTAGGAAGCGAAGTAAAGGGTGTTTAAAAGGTGTATGCGTCGAGAGAAATTCCCAAATTTTTATTTGCTAAAACGCTTAAATTTTGAATAAAAAGTAATTAACCAGTAAATATTATGAAAATGATATCAGTAATAACACAAATGCAACAGAAAAAAAGCATATATACAACAATTTTGTTAACCGCATTGGACATTTGAAAGAATAATAGAAAACATACATTAACTAACAATACTTGACAAAATTGTAATTCAGTAGTCAATAGTAGTTATTAGACTAACACAGCTAAAGACAATTTTTAGTATAAATGGTACATTCGTGTCTGTAGGTTTCTTTATCTCCAATAAATCATAAAGGAATGTAGGAAGGAATGTCTTACAGTAGCGTAAATAATATTTTATGTGAGACATGTTCAAGTCTAACGTGTCTGGCATGTTCAAAGGGAACTATGTTAAGCGAGGCCAGAGCACTAATGGAATAATTAAAAATTCATTTTGTATATAAACTTTGAGAAATATATTGAGAAAGAGAAGTAACTCTCAATCCTACTAACAAAATTATTAGTGTTATTGTCTTATCATATTATTAGTGTTATTATGAATGTTTATATTATTGTACATTAAAAAATATTTAACGTCGTCAAAACCTTTAAATAAAAAATAAATTATTTTAAACTCTTTAACAGTATACGAACACTTTAACAGTTCAATAACAGTTCACTTTTGAATAGTTCAATAATTTATTAGACATAGCACATAACTGACCTGATTCATATCAGGATGAATTTTGATGAATAATAAAAATTTTCTACGACAATGTAATCCGATTTTAATGATTTTATATTTTCCAGACGAAATAATGAGATGCAACTCGACCAAGGACTGCGCTGCATATATGGGTGCGGAGTGCATCAGGGACAGCAAAGATAACAAAACCCGCTGTCTATGTGGAAATTTGAACGTTCCCAAAAATGCGTCGTCGTGCAAAGACGTCCGTAGATGTAAGTTCATATTGCACTTATTCCATTCATAAGACAAGCAGTTTCTCTTTTGCATAAATACAACTACTTTTCTAAACACTATTTTTATTTCCTTATCCCTGACTTTCTTAAGGCTTGGTGAGGTTCATGACATCATGCATGATCTCATACCCAAACATTATTTCGGTGTGAGATGTTACGTATGCAAATTTAATTTTACCAACAGTGTGAAATCCTTTCAATATTGAAAAAAATGTATAAATTTATACAATTATAAATGCTTACAACGATTTTAGTTTTTAAAATTGCACTTTACTATTTATTTAAACGATATATAGATTTTTTTAATTTTTGGATTAAATATGTCTTTCAAGAGAAAATATTTAATTTTCGAAATTAAATTACTTTCCGAATCTTTGAAACATATGAATTTTTTAAAATTATTTTCAAAATCTGTATTATTTTTTATATTTTTTGTAAAAGTACCGAACATTATAAAGAGATATTTATATAATTGTACGTGGTATTTATCTTGTCCACCATTGCTAACGACTTCGGTGGCATAGAGACTGATGCAGTAGGCCATACAGCTTAGAAAGGTAGAGTCCATATATATTATTTTCTTCATAATTCACATTTTTATAAATTGGATTGCCGTTACTAGTTACTACTCCTAAAACTAACTTAAGACGTAATAGAAAAGAAAGGTAATTATAGTTTCGATTAATTTGATCAACATTTCCCAGCAGAGCCTTAAAGTGCGTCCACGAAAACCGCATGAAAACTCGACGATCTGTTTAAGAAGAATCTGCTTCAAACATTATGATCTCTTCCCTTTCATGAAAGCATGATGGTGAAAAAACTGGGATAATCGAATGATACAATTAACAAAACTAGAAGTACTCCAACATGTATTGATGGTTATTTCCAAAAGTTATTGATGTATTAGTGATGAGAAACTCCTCTCCATATCATACGTGTGTATGGGAAAACATTGACATATAATAGTATTTATAATGAAGTGTTTACTTTGACGGCGTAGTACATTATTTTCTTGTAGCATTATTTTATTTTAAATAATTAAGTCCCGTCTCCTTCAAAATGCATTCAAACATGACTGATTTTTATATTTAAAGACTAACATGATCTACATTTTATCCATACTACATCTATATCATTTGAACATACGTGTTACAAATGTATGCTAATCGGAATTGATACGATGGTTCCTGGCTTTCTTTGGAGAATAGAATAGCTTATTGTCCTCCACGCTTTATGTCCTCAAACAATCAACTATTAAAATATTAGCCAATCAATTATTAAAATACGTGGCACATTTTGATCGGACTAGTTGACAGAGACGTTGAATGCATAAAATATTTGGGTCTAGTAGCAAAGACTGTACAAACTAACCTTGACAGATGCTTTGCCTTTGTTCCTGCAGTATGTCACAACGATTTGCTCATAAATTGAGCAGTGACGTGTGATTTGACTGAGATAAATGAGGTGTTGGAATAAGCAGAAAGAGAGTGAGAGGTGGCATATTCGAGACAAACAACATTGGTGACTGGGCACACGTTCATCAGAATAATAGGCGTCACTTTTAATATTAAAAGGTTTATTATTCTTAATACGGTTTATACTTCAGGAGTTGTTTGTAGAAAAAAAATTAGTCGATATTTACAAAACCTAATGGACTTAGAATACATAGTAGATAGCTCTCAACATAAATCCTCAAAAATTTCTGAAAATTCTTATTTTATGATTCCCATGCTCATATAATATACTTCAGCACTCTATTTAAGTACATCTAATGATTTCAATTTGCCATACACGTATAATAAAACGTTTTTAAAACTGCAAACCGTTTTAATCAGCGAACCGTTAATGGTTAACAGTTTTCGGTGAATAGCAAGTAGCCATTTTCTAACAAAAATAGATAATTATAAGTCACTGTCAATTGGTATCCATTAACGGTTAATTGTAATAGAATCATATAGGCTCATCCTGACCCGGGTTTTTTTCCATTTTGTGCCGGATTTTTCTCCGGTTTTCCTTCGCGTAAAGGCGGATATTTTATGCTGACTCTATATGTTCTTAACTAGGGGTGGTGTCTATTAAAATAATAAACCTCGAATTTAGTTTTTTTTTATAATCACAATTTAAAAATAAGATTTTCCGAATAATCTATAGTTTGATAATATCACGTACATCTGAAATAACATTTTTTTGTTTTATTAATTCGTCTCTGCCTTAGGGTCCTGATCGGAATTGATGGGATGCTCCCTTGCTTCCTCCCGGCGAGTAAATTAATTCATTGTCCTCCACGAGGTCATACGCAGTTTGTAACTGCTTTCTGACGATAAATTTACTTTATTATTTTATTGTTCATAGAATCAGAACAGCGACATGTTTTGATATGGTCTTCAGAAAAAATTCCGGAATCAAATTACACGGGTAAATAATTCACCACTCTCAAGTAGCAGTTTTCGGTGTTAAATCACCAGTGATAAAGAGAAATACACTCATCTCTCACCTATCATGTTTTTTATTCATTTCACAGTTTATGTTTCCATGTTATTCAATAAATTTTACGTTTTTTTCTTGTTCAATATTTTTATGTTTTCAATTTACACTATAAACTTATAACAATTTTCTTCATCCAAATTTCCAATAGATTCATCCAATATTTTCACAATTTAAGTTGTTTCCACTTTACTGTATTTTATTCTGTTTTATCATTCAAATTCAGTTCACTTTATTTTATTCTATTATTTGCGTATGTTTCAATGGTTTTATAGAACTCAATATATCAATTAGTAGCACTGAAGATAGCCGCTACGCGGTCGAAAAAACTTTCTGTAATAAATAACTTAGAAGGAGATACTTTGTTTTCCTCAATAACATAGCTAATAATACTCTTCTCTGTTTCTCTGTGCGTAGATGTGAAGTTCCCGTGCAAAGAAAACGCTCAGTGTGTGCAGAATGCCGAGTGTCTTCTGAGTCATGCAGACGCCGCTCAACGTAGTGCGGCTATTGCTCTAGCATCACCCCCGTCCTCCACAGCTACCTTCTGCTGGTGCAAGCCGGGATTCGAACCCACGGCTGATAACAGCTTATGCCTCGGTGAGTGTAGTTCATCGACATTAATAACCTAGTCCGAGGCTCGTAACAATAAGCTATGAAAAATTTACTTTATGCTAGTACTAAGTATATTGAACATAATCTTCGGAAATTCTCATACACCTGAAGAGCATGAAAGTTATCAAAAGGCAATCAACTGGAACAACGTAAAAAAGAACAAGGTCTTATTATTTGCGGCTAGTGTACTAACTTAATTATAATACAAAACTTTTATTTTAAATTTAGTTTGTGTATACAATTGAAAGTAAACTCAAGTTGCAGCATTCTTATCATATTGTGTGTTCTCACAAACACACACTAAAGCGTGGTCTACGAAAATGCCGCTCTAGTAAAAATGGCCATTGAGTGACCATCTGTTTACGCCAAACGCCCAATCATTTCATTGTGCCATCCATGGCCGTTTGGCTTCATGATGTGAGAGGCTCTAGTAAAAATGGCCACCTTTATCGCCAAACGGCACCACAAAAAGAATGGCCGTTTGGCAATAACAAGTGGTCATTGTCTTAGGCACATAAAATCGGTATTCGTGAAAATATTCAGGTAGATTTTTCAAGTGCTTTAAGAATATATTAATATATTGTAACGCAATTCGAATTAATTGTAACATTGTCCTATGGCTACTTAATTAGAGGATATATCCCTTCATGATGATAAAAATAATTACATTTGGGAAGGGGAGGATACATATAATAAAGATGCTGAATAGATTGAGAAACAGACAGAGGAAATGGAAGGGGAAATTCATGAAACCATGGAGTTGCCACCAGTTAACAAGAAATAAGAAATAGCACCGGTAAACTGTCAAACTGGAAATCATCGGGTATTACCAAAATCAGTAAAATCAGGTAGAAATATTTAACATCCGCACACCACTCTTTGGCCAAGTTTTACAACGAAATAATAGAAAATCCTAAAACCTGCCCAACATGGCTAGCTGATGGTTTGACTTACTTGATTTCAAAAGGAAAAAATACCAAAAATCCTAAGAACTATAGACCAATAACCTGCCTACCTACCACATACAAGAACTTAACATAACCAAATAATACCCAAAGAACAAAAAGGATGTGTGAAGGGTTCAATGGGTTGCAAAGACCAACTATTGATATCAAAGGCTATTACAGAAGTCTGTGAATCAAAAAAGAAGAACTTAAATATTGCATGGATAGATTACCAAAAAGTTTATGACTATACCACACTCATGGATTATCAAATCACTTAAAATGATAAAAGCAAATGAAAAATTAATATAATTCTAAGAAAATAATATGGAGCAATGGAATACAACATTACTACTAGGAACTAATATAATAGCAAAAAATGTTGAAATCAATAATGGCATCTTCCAAGGAGATGCACTATCACCGTTACTCTTCTATATAACCCTCATTCCTCTAACAAGAGAACTAAAAACAAGTAATTTAGGATACACTCTCGACAAAACAGAAATTAAAATAAACTACCAATGGTACATTGATGATTTAAAATTATTTGCAAAATCCGAGAAAGAGATGGAAACACAAATAAAAACAATCAAGGTAATGGGTATGAAGTTCGGAATGGGTAAATGCTCAGCAGTAACCTTAAAATGAGGATAAAAGTATAATACCTCAGAAACATATTTCAACACTTCTACAAAAATTAAACAATTAGAACCAGGATACACATACAAATATTTGGGAATAGAAGAAAGTGATGGTATTGATCATAATCAAATGTAAAACAGGTTGAAAACAGAATATATAAGAAGAACTAGACAAATCCTACAAACAAGTTTGAATGCTAAAAACAAATTCACTGCAATTAATTCTTATGTAGTACCAGTTATGCAATACAGCTTCGGAGTAATCAATTGGTGACTAGAAGATTTGAGGCAAATTGATAGGAAAACTATAAAATTGATAAATCTACATCACCCAAAAGCTGATATCAATAGACTGTACGTGCCAAGAAAGAAGGGAGTACGGGGTTTAATACTGATAGAAACAACATACAAAATAGCAATTGAAAGCCTACACAATTATATCTACCAAAGTACCAATGACCCTTATATCAGACTCTTAAAGAAGTGTAACCAACAAAGAAATAATACAAATTCAATTAAGAAAAATGCATTAAAGGATAGAAAACAGAAGAACAATCAGTTGAAGACAATTAAAGACAACCAATCAAATTTCAGGGAGAAAATCAAAAATATAATTTTTGACAAATGGAGAAGTAAACGTATGCATGGACAATCAAAACGCAAGATGGAAGACAAATTGATAGACAGAGAAAAATCATTTAACTGGTTGACAGCAGGTCATCTCAAGGAGAAACAGAGAGCCTCCTGGTAGCAACACAGGATCATACCCTCCAAACCAAAATATTACATTAAATTTTTTGTGTATTTAAAGGCGATTTTATCGCGATTAAGAAAATGGAAGGTGATGTAACAATTCTGACCCTGGATATGGATACAGCGCATCAAAGTACACAAGGATTCAAATATCAAGTCTTTGGAGCTGACCAATTTTGCAGTGTGTGTTTGGCAGTATTTCTAACATACCTTTCTTCAGGCAAACGTCTACGAAAACATTTTTAAAGTGTAAATAAATATAAATAAACTTTATTTTCAAAAAAAAACAGTTGCAAACTGCGTATGACTACATGGAGGATAATAAGCTAAGTTACTCTTCAGAAACAAACAAGGAACCATCCCATCAATTCCGATCAAGGGCCCAAGGGCAGTGGTGGATTTAATATTTATATAGGAAATTATTTATTACATACTGTAATTACGTACGTGTTTAATAAATATGTTTATGTAAATCACGAGAATAGGTATCGAAAACTATATGTCCCTCATTTTAATTAGTTACTTGATTGCTAATTGTATAAATTTTCTCATACAGATGATTTGGGACGACTGAGAGTGGCCCACGAAACTGACATCTCCAAGGTCCAGAGATTATTGAAGAACTTACAAAAAGATCAGCAGGCAGTAAAGCTGCGGCTGAAAAATTTGGAAAATTCCTCTATGTGTGTGCTCCCTTCGGCAGTTCTTCTATTGGCAGGCACTTTGCTGTCAGTGCGATAAAATAAAAATTGAGTGACATTTACAGATGACGGGATGAAATTTTTGCTGGTAATAGATGCTGACGGATTTTAATTTGTATTACTTTAACAAAGTTCACAAAACATTTCAAAACTAAAATTGATTATATATATGCCAGTGTGTTCCCCACATAATAATGATTTGTATTTCACTTCATGAGTACATATGAGAATTAAATGTTTTATGAAATTAATTTTTTCCTCGTAAATACCTACCGTTAATATTTGGCTCCATAATAAAAATATTTTTCAGAAATGATTTAGATAATCTCCCATCCATAGATCATGTTATTGCCATGGAATTGTGAAGCTTTTGGATGACATTTCAATAAGGACTTGGCATTTAATAGTATGTTATAGTATTGATATGTCACTAGAGCAAATATAGTCAAAATGTGACCAAACTTCCATTTAAAATAATTTGCAATGTTTCAAAATTATTTTCTTCCCTAATATGAGGATAAATTTAAATTGAATGTTTTTATCATTAAAAAAAGCTTTCTAATATCAAATCAATGTGTAACAAATTCCTTCCTTCAATTTAATTGCTACAAATACTTTATTTGCAAATATACAATTTCATTTATAAAAACTTATTGATGATGTATTACTATTATATGCGTGAAATAAATTATATTAAAACAAGGTACTTAATATTCATCAAATGTATAATAATAATCAAAATAGTGTATCCAATGAAAACAAAAAAAAATAGATTTACAGAACCATACAGCTTCCTTTTAACAAAATACGATATATTTTATAATTCGTAAAATTAGAAGAAAAACAATACGCTTGGGTAGAAAAGTTATGAAACCATAACAATACGGCTATTTGCTTGCTGTACTCTTAAAATACTAGATTTTTCCAACAATCCAGTATGAAAATTGATAGATTTTTTGTGCGTTTGTAATAGATGAAATTGAATCATAAATGAGCATTGTATGGTTCTAGGTGATAACAGGTTCCATATCAGGTCGCTTGGCGTATTTCAAATATTATATTCCATATTATAAAAGTATTTTATATTACTCAATAAATGTGTTAATTGACATACTAATTCTAACAGATTTAAGGAAAATAATTAATTTTTAATAAATGTAAATCTAAACATATCATCGTTGCTCTGACTGTCGTGCGAAAGACTGTCTTTCTTTGAAAAATGATTAAAGAATTTGACAGGAAGAATTGTTTTTTTTTAAATACACTTTCGCCAAATCCTCTTCCTTAATATACAGTATAAGATGCGTGGAACGTAGGTCTTAGCCTCTTAACAGTGTGCTCGATTAAATAATCCACGTACTCCGTAAATATTATCATAATACTTGAGTTGTAGTTAACATTTTGTATCAATGTATGTGAAGATGATGATTCTTGAACTCTTGATTCCTAGAGATAATTTTGTCCCGATTCCTAGGTTTCCGTGTTACATTCCTTATTGAGTTTGAATGAAAAGTTTTCACGTTACAGTGAGAGTTATTTTTCCCTTCTGGAATAGTTGTAGCTACATTGTAACTGCTGGAATTATTTTCCAAGATTGGTTAAGAGATTTTCAGTATTCCATATCTTAGGTTTTCCTAAAATAGAGTAAATTTAGAAACTATCAAAAAGGTTGAAAATGTTCAAATTGGTTAAATTTTATGGTACTTGGATCGTTCATTTTTTGAATGTTCTAATAAGGACATGTGATATTCTTGTCAATCTTCGCTTTTTTTAATAGATTTTACTGAATCGAACGTAATACTGCAGTTGTAGACGTGGTCACATAACAATTGCTCCAACTTTGTTTCCATATTCACTGTAGGTTCTGTAATCTCTAGTAAAACTGGCCATTGAATGGCCATCATAGCGCCAAATGGCCATTCATTTCAGGTAGCCATTGATTTGTCATTTATTTCAATGGCCGTTTGGCGATAACAGGTGGCCACACCAAAGCCCATTTTTACTAGAGATATTTTTAAAGTATAAGTATTATGGACTATGTCCCCAAATCGTTTCCCCATAGCTAATTACTGACAGTAATGCTCCTGGCTGAAATGCCTCTCGAAATACATTTAGAGGAAATGAAATTCACATATTAACTACGTAAAATAGGAGCAGTGCAGATAAAGAGGGAGGTGATAAATAAAGAAGAAAGGAAGTTCAAACTGAAAATTGTGAATTAGTTATTATATAGTTTGCAGGTAATATGGAAGAAAGAAAAACAAAGTACAGAGCTTTTTCAAATGCAGAAAAGAGGAAGTGGTTCTCTCCTTCACCAAAGATGTAGAAATTCTTACGGGAAATTGTAATTTCAATGAATATTTAAAAAAGATAGGGAAACTGCAAACGGGACAGTGTACGTGTAGAATGGCCAAAGAAACGGTACAACATATATTGCGGGAATGCCTCTTGTTTGGGAATGAGAGACGAGAGTTTTGGACGACGACATGAAGTCACATATGATAGTCACAAGAAATTTACAAAAATTAATTGAAACGGAGAAAGGTATAGTATATTTTCGAATTTCTGCAGTAAAATTATGTTTGCGTGTGGTTCTAAGAAGTTTTTGAACATAATTTGTTGGACATCGATGGATAACAAAAGAACTATGTATGTATAGGAGACTAACAAATATGTAGTGAATAAAAACCCTGTATTTACTCTGTTTGAGGCAGTGACGTGAAGTAAACAATAAAGAAATAGAATAAATATAAATAAACATATCTTCCATCATGTTACGTTCGCTTCAGTAAAACCCAGGCGGGCCAAAATTCCACACGATCAGGGATTCTTATCTTTGATCCAGACATGACATTCATCCAGTCACAGAATCTAATCGTTTTTCTTTTTCTCGTAACCAATCGATTGAAAACTAAATGACGACACTGAAATACGGCTATCTGATTAAACAACTCATTTCTAATGGCATTTGGAATATCGCGACGTTTTCAGAGACATTCTTGCAAGTATTGCCAATTAATTTATAACAAATATTTAATTTATAATTTATTTAATTGTTTCATTGTAAGTTTTAATCAATATATTGAACATTGCATTTTATTTCTGGGATGTTTCCCATTCTTTATACTGATATATTTATTAATAATACTGTAAAAAATTATTGGCAAGTATTTCATTAGTTGTTCAATGAGTTATCCTATATTTTATATATCGACATATTAATCACAGTAAAAAAAATATGCGTTTTAAATGAATGTAATTCATATGAGCCAACTGGTAAGCTATATAATAAATAAAATGTCAACGAATGTACTCTAAAATGGATAGGTTGTTACTTGTAGAAGCAGTTAAGTGTTTCAAGAAAGTTAAAATGTTTGTAAAGATTACATAGAACAGGATTTAGCGATATGAAAACCACGATTGGAAAACATTTTCTCAGATACAGGGATTTTTTCTTGTATTGAAATCAAACTTTTGGTTTTTTTTAACAATTTCCACAGAGGTAATCAATTCTCTATTTGCTGCTCAAGAAAATCTCTTGCAACCAATGTTTTGTTAAGTTTTACACATATTTACAGTCTTTTACAATCTTATTGTATTTTTGTCATTCTGAATACAAAACAAAACATGGGTAAGTATGATATCACATGATGCTTATCCCAACTGCATTCATACAATCCTATAATTATCATTTGTTCCATTGCAAAGTTATTAAAATGACCTTCCCTTCACATTAAAGACTTTGTATTCTGCGAGAGAAACGGGAAAACTTGAGCGTCCAAAATACAAATTGTACATAAATATACTCTAATTGAGATAAAATGGCAGGCAAGTGGAAATTCATGTACCGTATTCTGTAACCCGCATGTCAAATTTTTTGTTGGTCTACAGTGAAATTATCAATTGACCGCAATTTAGATTCCACTAGTTCTTGAAATTTTTCTGTACACTTTTTTTTTCTCTTCAAATTGACAGCATTATCAAAACCTCAAGAGAATATGTGAAACAAAAGGACAGACAAAATTTCAGTGAAAGATGCCCTGTCAAACGATCCTGAAAACGGAGTATTGAACTTATGTTTGGGGAATATTTATCCCGGGGAATATTGCAAACGGAAATACGTCAATCTTGAAACAATGCACAGCACTCTTAGCGCCATAGCGATAACTGTTCGGAAGAGTTTAGTCTGCTCGACTCCAGAGCGCTCCACTAACCCGGAAGAGATTCTGAAGGTCTTGCTAATAAGCCTTGTTATCGTCCTAAAGAAGCAAGGAATTGCCCGGGCATGCTCTATGAATGCCTGTCAAAAAATATGGGTTTCAACCGAATGACCCAGTATCGATCGACAAGTAAGGGAAACGNGCCGTGGGATTTTCCGGCCATGGAAGTTTGATAAATAAACAAACATGGTGACTTCATATCTGTGTTGAATTGTGTTGAATACGTAGAAGCGTAGAAGTCGTCGGTGTTTCCGTATCAACTTACTTTGTGCGTGCGAGCTGAGTTGAAAGGCGTAGGCGTCGTGGGGGTTGTATGAAGAAGAAGATGCGTATGTACGTGTGTCATATAGTAATGTAGGAAGGACACATTTCTACAAAATAAATTATACATTTTAGAAATACTTATAAAAATATAACGTTTCAATTGATTTTACACTATCTTGAAAGTTATACCCGAAAGAATATTTATGATCAAAATTCATAGAAAATAACCGATAATTTTTTTTCTTCTAATTGTGCTTGGACTCCATTGTTACGTTAAAAAGATGTTAAAGAAGAGCGTGTACTTGTACATTATGTACCGTGTCGCTTTCTCATGAATACCTTGGTCAAATGAGAGAGAGTGAAATATGTGAGTCTTGAGCCTATAACAAAATATCTCTCCCTCAGAAATGACATTATTTACATACGTCAGAGTTGAACTCTCCATATCCTACACGTGCTTTTAGGAGTAGGCTAATACATATTACTTCCAGTAATAACCAGGCAACAGCAATTTGATTTTTGCTAAATTTCATTCGTATTGTAATTTTAAGAAAGTACTATCTTCTCCAATCGAGCGCAGAAAATTTACGTAAAAACTCTTTTAGAAAAGTAATAACCAGTTAAGAATACGTTTAACATTAATAAACAGGTAACTCCAATATGCATTTTCTTAAAAAAGCAAGTTTTTACTTATATGTGAGTACAAACTTAAGGATTTAGATAAATATGGTAAAATAGTAAAAACTCGTTGAGTTTAGGTAATCAGGTCACTATTTATTTATTTTCATTTTTCATGAAAAAAAAAAGATTAATTGTTTAAGTTTTTTGTAAAAACGTAGTTTTTCATCTTAGTTACGAAGTATTACAATAGCACATTATATCAAAGTTAAATGCTAATGTTATAACAGAAAAACCTTCTGGAAACATTAAACGGTCATAACTCGAAAACAGAAAACGTTCACTTACCTGGTTTTTTCTGGAAGCCACAGATATAACAATATGAGAATATGGAGGGCCAATATATTTTTTATAAAACGCAACACATATTCAAAACGTATATTATATTTTGAAAATTCTTGGCCACGTTGAGAAGTATTACAGCCCCTGTTTATATAATAAACTCATAAGCAGTTCATTCCTTTCCTTAATGTTAGTTTTCTGTACTGTTAATATTAGTCGTGAAGTAAAAGACATTCACCAGAATCAGTAAAAAATCTTCTTGAAATTTGGCATAAACACGATACCTTTCAGGAAATGTCATAAAATGTCATCCCAAAAGAGCACATAAATATTTCGTGATGAGTATCCTGGGTGACAATACACCTCGGGATAAATATTCCCCGAACACAAGAAAACAATCAGTACAATATTTCGTTTTCGAGGGTGTTTTCCAGGGTATCTGTCTGCCCTTCTGTTTTCGCATTTTATTTCAATTAGAGTATATTTAGGTCCAAATGTATTTTGGACGCTCAAGTTTTCCCGTTTCTCTCGCACATTACAAATCCTTTAATGTGTAGGGAAGGCAATTTTCATAGGGTGTTGCATTGGAACAAATGATATCTTAGGATTGTATGAATAGCCTTTAGCAATTTTGTTTGTACGTAAATTAGTATAGAAGGGAAAGAAGGAGGAGAAAGAAGAAGAAGAAGAGGAAAATTAACAAAGAGAAAAAAATAAAGTACGAAGCAGAGGAAGGAGGAGAAAGCTCTTGTTGAAGGAAAAGAGAAATGTAAACCTTGAACCTCCTTGTTAAACAAGTAGGACCCGCTAAGAAGTCGACAAACTACGCGTACAACACCACTGACCCGTTATTCCTCTGCTCATCTCCATATAAGACAAGTCAGTCTCAACCATCACACGTTGTTGATGTCCAACCTTTGCTCTACAACAGCTGACACGCCATGGTGAGTATTTACTTGACCTTCTATACTTCAATATAGAAATTAATTTCTGGCGTGTATTTAGAAAGAGACCAATATTGCTCCTCTCCCTCTTTTTAGTTTTAATTTGCGCTAGATGAAATAGAATTTTTTGAAAAAAATATTTCTATGGATATTATGGAGTAAACGTATTATCTTATTCAAATTATAGAAATTTAATAATTTTCAAACTTCACTCAACCGAAAATTGTTATATTCTAAAGGACCTTTCCAGTAGACCAAGATTTTATTCTTACTATGTTTCTGCCAGTCTTTGGGTCATCTTCAGGTGTATTATGTACATTCAATGAAAGTGAATATTAAAACATTGTTTACTTAAAAAATTGTATAAAATATTAGAATTGCTATGAAGCTAAACGAACATTTTGTCAATATTCATTTAACCGAATAAAATTATAAAATAAGTACATACGTTACGAGTCATCTGCTTCCAAAAGTATCTTTTTGTATGAAAATTTTTACTTCATAAAATACACTATTTTTTTTTATTACACTATTATTTTTATTAAGGGGACCTTCAAACACGAGATAAATTTATTTCTATCATGTAACTGCATTTAAGTTGTGAATATCAATTGAGCCTGAAGACTCGAACAGGTACAAACGTTGTGAGAAACTTTAAAAATATATAAAATTGTCAAAAAGTCGTTAAGTTGAATAAATGTAATAAATTAATAGACGTAAATAACTGATATCTGTTAATTTTATCTACGTTATCGGGTATGGGTCCCATCTGTCTCGGAGAGGCAGGAAATTCCTTGACGTTCCATAGTTAAACGGATAGACGAACTAAGCAAGCTACACCTCGAGTGCTAATGGGTTTTGCAAAGTTGTCAGCCTCGCTGAAAGAGACACACGTACGAGGAGCAGCAAATTGGAATTTTGAGTCCATCTATAATTCTTAGTTTCTTATTTTGTCATGCTATTATATTCTTTCATGGAATACATTATTTTCAAAGAAAACAATGATAACTTATAAGTGCTATTTTATTTATAAATCATGTAATGTTTCAACAAGATACGGAATTTATCATTAATATTTTTCATAATACATGAGAATTAAAACATTAAACAATATTTGAATCGTTTTTAATATTTATGTCTCTTGAAATATTAATAAGAAGTTTTCTTTAATATGTATATTAATATTTTATATAATATAACATTTCGAAACGTGAAAAATAATGATCGGAACTACGCACATCGCAATGATCATAGGAATGTTTGAATGTACGCCGTTGATGAATGATGCCCTGTTTGCCACAGACATGTTACCCATTCGTTTATAATTATATTAATATTTAAATATCAATAGATAATATAAAATAGTTGATCATTCAATGTAAATATTTTAAGAAAATGTATTAAGTGAAGCAATCCGGTACAGGAAAAACTTACTCTTGCTATGTTGAATTCTAAATTATTGTTATAGTGACATTTGAATGTAATTTATAATATATTTTTTGCAAACGTATAATGATTTTGTCCAAAATACTTTTTTACATGTTGAGCAGAACACACACATGAGAACAACATTCAGATTATATTTTTCAGGAAACAATTAGTATAAATTGGACATTGATCCATTTACAACATTCCACATATTACTGATATCAAACTGAGGATGCATCAATCTTGATTGGTCGAACATTCCCAACCTCTACTAACGAATGTTACTTAAAAGATCTTGTCCGCACTTGTGAACTTGAAATATTTGGCACAGATCTTATGAAAGAATGAATTTTAAATTATAAGTTTAACACTTGATAACACTTGCAAATAGTTATAAATATTTCAAGTAGGTCATTCGAATCATGGACAAAATAAGTTAATCTAGGCATATCGTTATTCATTCATAGATTCAATATTCTCTTAAAGTAGATGACTTCTGAGAGGATATTTTGTCCGTAGAAATAAAATTAACCTCCTATATAAAGTGTTAAATTGCTGTTAATAACGTATTAAAGGTCTGTTTTGTTCTGTTTCTTACTTCTTTTTTTTTAGATTAAAATAAAATATTTTTTGAAGGTATTTCTTTTGGGCGAATGCCTGAACACCTGCAAACAGTTCAATAAATAAGAAAATAAATATAGGCTAACTATTCATTTATAAATTGAATAATAAGTAAATAAATACTCTAATTACAAATTTCACTTCAGATCATCTACGCGCTGCTCGCAACGTCATGCGTGGCTCTCGCGTCACCCGCTCAAAGAGAAGAAAATTCCGACCTCAAGAAGTCCTCGCCGACATTGCTGAAAGCTCCGGAGAAGTTCCTTCAGTCACCGACTTCATTTAAAGAAATAATAATTCCCGCATTCTACGCTAAGAAAGTGAGAAAGCGCAGTACAGACGAAACGGAGAATAACGATGATTTAGCTGTAGCAGAATACGTCTTCCGGCCGTTGTTCGTTCACCGAAAAAGACAAGACAATATTCGACGCAGAAATAATGTTTCAGTGACGACTCGCCGACCTAATGTAAGAAACACGCAAAACAGGCGAAGATATTGGCAGTATCCTTATTACAAACGGAGACAACCCTATACTCAACTTCAATATTATCCTTCCCAGGCAAGGCGTGGATAGATAATGATATCTGCACCTGTATTCTTCATGCCATAATTTGCCATCTATTGGTCAAAACCGGTACAATTTAATTATATTTGTAATTAGCGAAATAATATGAAAAATTGTACCAAACACGACACACAAACATTGAAACTTGGGCGTTGAAAAGTAATAATAACTGTATAACTACAAAGACTTTGTTGGTATTCATTATAATTAAACTTATGAAAATTAACGTATTTAGTCTTGTTTGGTGTTATTTTCGTCCTATTTTTTCGCTAATTTCAAATACAACATTTGTTTACCAAATTACAAGCGCGAGGAAAACAATTGTTTCATACTGGACGTGACTCACGTCAGAATTTGCTCTGATCGAACCCGGCCTGAAGGTTTTCCAAAGGGAAGAGAAGCGATTGTCTAAGAGTGTACACGACAACTCCCGTGAGACGGACCATAGGTATTCTCCATTCTAATCCACAAGTGACATTCATCCTGTCACAGAATCGCGTTTCTTTTTCTTTCATAACCAATCGATTTGAAATCTAAAGAAGAAATCTGAAACACAGCTATCGAAATACAGAATTCTGTCTCCAATCGTATTTCTGTAGAAAGAGGTTACTGACAATTCCAGAGACATTCTGTCAAGTGAATTTAATGAACCAATGAACTTTAATGCAATGAACTTAAATGCAAATATTTAATTTATAATTTATTTAATGATTTTAATATTATATTAATTACATACAGACTTTGATATCTCGCCTTTCATGTACTTGTGTATTTATTGATAATATAACGAAAAATGGGCAAATATCTTGTTTAATGAGTTATCCAATATAGAATGCATTAAAATAATTATTACATTAAAAAATTAATACGTGTATTATTGAATTTTTTTATAGGAGCCTCTTCGTAAGATATATAATAAATTAAATGTTTACGAAATTATCAGAAAATGAATGTTATAAAAATTTATTGTATTGTATATTTAAATAAATATAATTATTTACGAATTTTTTATCAGTTTTTATTATGTGTGTAAATAAATTCTTGTGACCTGTTACTCCATTATTGAAAGTATATGAACTGCAATAAAACAATGTTTATTCTGAATTGGATAAACTTGATTTCTCATATTTCTCTCTAAAAGAAAAGACAATCAATTTAATGAACGTGAAGATAAGATTGATAGTACGAGGGGAAATTTTTTTTACGAACATGAGTAAGTGTGAAAATATCTAAAAACTTTTATTAATTCGCAGACATTACACTTTTCAAATNCGAACATGAGTAAGTGTGAAAATATCTAAAAACTTTTATTAATTCGCAGACATTACACTTTTCAAATAATCTAAATTATGTGCTTTTTCTTTAAAAGTTTAGCTTATTGTCCATAAAGAATTCATTATCGTTAATACTCAATTTGGAAAGCACGCCAATATGCGTAACTCGTGGACATTATTTCACTAACTCGTTTGCTACTGAAACTCCAAAAGACATTTTTTTCTTATAATACTCAAGTGAATTTTCAAATGTTTAAAAGGATATTAAAACCAGAGGTCATCTTGAGTATCAATCGTATTATCTTCAACGTGCGACGTGATATAAAGCTGATATAAAAATTAACCTCATGATTGATAACATGATTCCATGCAACCGTTTAAAAAATGAGCATATGGGGAAAAATAATCTTATAATCGTGGAAAATGGTAACTGAAAAAACAATTAAATTCCGTAAAAATAATTAAAAATCAGGACGAAAATCTTTAAATTAGTACATAAAAAATCTCTGAACGATATTTTGTCCGCAGAACTTAAATTATTAGAAAACGATTGGTTCACGACCATGTTCCGACACTGACGTTGTGTTCGAAATTGTTCATGTCTGTTCATTAGAGTCCGTTCACGTTGTTGTTCAGACTCGTACGTGCTTCGATATTGATATTTTCCGATGTCCCTCGTGACCAAGTATCGTCCTTTCCACAATAGCAGATTATAAGATCAAATTTATGAAAAGTAGAACAAACCTGTTCAAGTTCATGTTCAAATGTAATTCTGACTTCTGATTCGTTCTTGGAGAACGAAACTCATGCAGAAACGACTCCAAGAAATTGGTATCAGTATATTCACAAGATCATGAGATATAACTTTTACGGAAAGATTTTTCCCGTATAATTTCACATATGAAACATATTTACGAAAACCAAAAATGTCGAAGTGTGAAATCGCTTTTTTCCACAGATTTTCTATTACTGATTGAAAACTATTCGTTTCATCGCAAATATGAAAATGATTAATATTGTAGCCTATGTAGTAATAAATAAAATAAAATAAAAATTATTTAAACTCGATCCAGGGGTATTCTTAGAGACTTTTGTGTAAATGATCTTTGAAAAGTGGTCTATCAGTGGGGAAAAAATTAGCTTTACGCCAATACGTCGATGTTTTTGGACCTTAATTGGCTGGGCTATATAGTTACGAGGCGAAGTGAGAGAAGCCACAAGTTATGGTATAAATCTTCGGGATTTTTTATGATTGTGGTTGGAAGATACCGTAGATCTCGCGGTACCGTAGAAGATACGAAGATCCCGTAGGTGACAATAGACCCAAGATACGATAACATTCTCTGCAGTGTGTCATACGCGTTACTAAAGATTTTCCTTTTATTTTTTACCAAACATTTGGGGATCCAGCCCAAGTTGTCGGAGATTGCTTTGGAGCGTCATAATTCAATTTTGCTTTAAACTGTGCCTGCCTCGCATACGCAGAATCATATGAATAGTTCTTTCACCTGTGTACTATAGACGTACTCGTGAGTGGGTTCTGTTGTATTGTGCCGTACACGAGGTTGCCAACATGCCACAAATCGATTCCTGATCGAACGAGGATTTGCCCGGGAGGACGAGCAAGCGGTGACATATCCCTTCATACAATGTACAAAGAAAAAATAGGAACAACGGCGAGAAAAATTCGACAACGCTCGGAAAACATCCACCACATCATAAAAAGATTCGGAGCACCGCAGCCGAATGTGCGACCCACAATTTGAAGTGACTTCGAATCGTGGTGCATGATGAGACGACTGGATAGGTCTAAAAGAGTGCAAAGCTCTGCGGTAACTATGGATCTCAGAAACCTTGTCCAAAGAGAAATAAAAATGTGTGTCTTTCCCCCACTAAGTAATGCCTGATGGCACTCCCACGAGATTACCATGGTGTCGTTGTGGAGAGAAATTTAAAAAACGGTACACAGGTTGAATGGTCATTCGAAGATTAATATGTGATCCTGTAAAATACACTCGCAGCTAGACACACTTGTCTACATGATACACAATTCTCAAAACTACGTAAGATAAGATAATTTCAAATTATTTCATCTGCCTAGCATGTATAAATACTTGTACAGAATTACTTACATTGTCAAATTCAATGTTGCTCAAAACCATGAGTGGATGTCTGATAGCTTCTCAATGATCCCTCTGAAAGATGAAAAAGAAAAGATCAATATTGATTTCAATACTCATCAATAATATCTTCTTAATGTAGAAAATAATTCTCACATTACGGACAGATATTGTGTCTTCCTGTCCTATGGAGTCATGTTGAGCCTATAATTTTAAAAAAATTAATTTCATTTTGACCAAAATACTTCAGACTCATATTCTTATAAATAGGAAAATGAATAAAATATCACAATGTGACCAGACATTAGGAGAGGATCACTTTCAGTCAGCTGACAATCATCTGCACAATGCCTCTGTGATAGAAAATATTGATTAAAAGAAAACACAAATATTACTTCATTACATGATTATTTTTTCATAATTTAAATGATATTTTTAATTTACTAAATTTGAAAAATACTAAGTTAAAAAAAAAATTATCACAATACAACAATAAAAAATACAATAAACAAAAGCATTAATAAATGTCTACACTTCTATTCATGAGTTTTTCTTTAAGAGACAAAGATGGCACGATCTCTCCCTTTACTTTCATATGGCTCTTTGAATTTATTTAATCCTGTAGACATTTCCTGCTATGCTATGGTTCTCCAAACTAAATGATTTATATTCCTCCTCCAAAACTGCAACTTATTGTAACAGCTATCCCTTCAAGAGAACAGCATTGAATTCAATTTCTGAATCATCCTGAATGAAAATATAATAAATGAAAACAAAATTTATATTATGTTGAAAATATTGCAGATATTATCAAAATTTTAAAATTCACTTTTATGTCATTACAGTAGGGACAAAAAGAAAAATATTAAAATGTTAAAAAATAAAAAAATTATGAAACTACTTAAAAATATAGATTGTTTTTATTTTTATTTATGGGGTGTCGGGATCAGACCATCAGTTTACTTGGAAACCACATGAACTAGGCAAAGAAAGGGAGAATGTTGGATTTCCAGGGAATGTATGGTACAAAACATTTGCTGGTAAATAAGTATTTGTGGCCATATGGAGGACAGGAAGTTAATTTATTCTTTTAAAGCACAACAGTGAGCGTCATAACACCATCATGTACATTAATACAAA
Organism: Laupala kohalensis; assembly: GCA_002313205.1. Lineage (NCBI taxonomy): Eukaryota > Metazoa > Arthropoda > Insecta > Orthoptera > Trigonidiidae > Laupala > Laupala kohalensis. The sequence goes on along the minus strand of NNCF01131069.1, from coordinate 658,060 downwards.
TTTTCCAGAAAATCTGCATTCCTTTTCTGCAAAACTAGATGGAGTAAATTACACAAATGAAGAATTGTACATTAAAAGATGTGTCAACAATTTCCTATTATTTCTTCTTCATCTTTCCAAGATAATAGCATTTAAAAATTACATCAAGAAAAGAAGCTACTTGACTCATTTATTTGAAAAGGATGTTACTTGACTACATGAGTACTGACAATTGACAGCTTTGATGCACCTGACCATGCTGGTATAAACAATATTCATAGGGTATAAGAGTTATATAATTCTACAGAGTGCATGATCATATGCTATTCATTACTGTTCTGATAACCAGTTTACATTGCTAATGCTAAATAAGATACCAAGTAAAACTTGCCTACAACTAGCATGGGTGAAAACAGTATCTGCAATATTATTCAGGTCAAGAAAATGGTCTTTCTAAATAAAAGCAAACATTCATAGAATGTTTGTTGACTTCAATTTTCTTTGTGATTTAAGAGCCGAGGTTTATCTAATCCCATTAATTCTGTTAATGTACGGAACTTTATTTTTAGATATAAATCCTGTTTTTATAGATGTGCACATTGTTCTTTGCATTTAATAACGAATTTCATTACCAGCCTGAAGGGCCGGACTATCACTATTGGATTGCAGAAAACAGAGACTTCATCTTTGTTTTTCCTTTAATTTTTTTTTCAAATGATTTGAGATACATACACAAAGAAATTTATTGTCAAAAAAGCAGTAATATTGTTAATTTGTTAACCAGTAATAATGTAAATTTGATTTCAATTAGTGTACACTATGTTTTGCTTCAAATAGATCTTCTACCTAGTATCATTGATTCATTGGAACATTGTTGACATGAGAGAGAAAAGGTTTTTGTTCATCGTGGATGGATTTTATAGGAACCATTCCTTTTGGTATTCTAGAAGTCTGGATGCTCTATGTTAAGTATCCCAAAACCAAATCATACACCATAAATAGGAAAACACTTATGCAAATTATACATAGTGGGAAACACATGGAGTAGAATTTTTGAAAAACATTTGGAATATAGCATAAGTAACTTTTAAATTTGGAACGTAGATTATCAAACACATGATTATGTAGCATTTCTGTTTGTTTTGATATGAAGACCTAAAAATTTTGTGTCCTTAACAGTTTTTCAACTTTAATGAACATATTGTGGTTTGACACTATAAAAATCTTAGCAAATAATTTCTATTTTAAACCATCTTTAGCTATTATGAACAGCCTCACCTATCCTCAACTGGATTCACATAGGACTTTGAAAAAAAATGTTATAAACTTGTAATTCAATAGACATTTATTTCTGGCCATCTATCAATAGATAATAAAACAAGTGAGTATTTGAAACACTTATTTTTTTAAATACACTGCAAAATGTAAAATCATTATATCTATTTCACATTCACTAATAAACTTTAACATTAAAACATCAATATAAAGACCACAATGATATTGTTTGTTATGTTAAGATAGAAATAAAATTCTTTCACTCTATCTTTACACATTTATTTAATTTTCTTTTTAAAAATGGCTTGAACTTATGGTGTCTAGGAAAGAAGTTCAAAATTTCAAATATCATCTTAAATTTAAGCTTTTAGAAGAAACTGCTTTCTCACTAAAAATGAAATTTCTTTTAATACAGATTATTCAATACACTAGAGTAGTTTGACTTTTGTTTTATTTAATCAACATTTTTCTGATGTCAACAAGATTTTCTTTGTTGTTGATTATGTTGTCCATGGTTACATAGATATCAGTTCAAGGTAACTAGATGTAACACAGCCTTCATAGTAGCTGGCTCAAAAACTGTCTCAATTGAGTGACAACTTCCAATATTTCCTGGTAAGTTAATTACCTGCACCAAGTTATGAAATAATACCTAATAAGGATTACCTAATATGGATTAATATGAGCCTTATTTTTATACATATGGGAATATTTAATTACTATTTCTCTCAACAGGCACAGTTTTCATATTAAACTGAAGACTGTGGCTTCATCAAGGATATAATTAATATTGTAAACTTAGTATTTTAATATTTAAGATATTAATTTTGTAAAATATTTATAATAATTATGGATACTAGCAATAAAATTGGTCAACAAACTACAAATACAGAAGTAAGTTTACCAATGGTATTCTACTAAGTTTTTGTTCTTTNAAAAATATTTATAATAATTATGGATACTTGCGATAAAATTGGTCAACAAACTAAAAATACAGAAGTAAGTTTACCAATGGTATTCTATTAAGTTTTTGTTCTTTTATACTCATAAATATAAAGAAATGCCATACAAACTAGACTTGCTGATATTTCTTTGTTCCAGACTGGAGCTATAAAAACACCAAGTCAAGACAGTATTAACTTGAAGAATGAAGGCCTTGTCATGGACCATATACTACAGGTTGGTTTACCACAGACTAATTTTCTTGTCTCATTAATAATTGGAACTATGAACAGATTTTGAATTTTCTGAAATAGTTTGTGTATTCTAGGCCAGCTGAAGGTTTTACAAAGTACTATGAGAAGAAAAAAGCATCAAAGAAAGGATAAATACTGATAATGTCAATGTCTCTAATCCAACTTGGAAAGCTCCTTCCAAACTATCTTATTATGTCAACACCCAATAATTTTATTGTAAAGACAGTATACAGAACTGAAACATAGCTGTAACATAAAATAAGAAATATGATATAAATAAATAATGTAATAAAATTAATAACAAGAAAGGTAGAGGTCCCTGGAGGAAAGGATGAGGATTGTAAATTTTACAAAAGGAAACAAGAAATATGATAACAAGTAAAATAAATAATTATCATAAATAAGTCTTGAACTCCTTTCAAAATGGATGTCTGAATGGAATGGTAAAGTGCTTCTTCCTGATATTCTCTCTTCTCTAGAAATATCTTCTTGGTTTCTCTGTAGCATAGTAAGGCAGGTTGTAATGAAAAGTAAAACTTCCCTATATTTGGCTAATTTATTTTATAAAATATATTTTGAAAAAATCATACATTTCATCTTCCTCAGTACAAACATCTCCATTTCTTTTATACCTTATTAATGTTTATTTCTTTAATATCTCATAAATTAAATATTTGACTTTGCTTTTCACTGACTGCAGAAAAGTCAAGGTGTGACAAGAGAAAATATGCTTCATATTGCAACCTGAAATTATCAATATTTTTAGCATGACACATACTATTGATTGGAGTTCCTTTAATTAACAACAATCAATATAGTTGGAATAATAAAAGGAAAATGGTACATACAATGAAACTTCCAATAATGGGCACTTCTCAATAGCAGATGTTCCTCTATTATGGATACTTATTTACTCTTATCATTTTATTTTATATGGACCTTAACTTCCAAATGCAGACACTTCTTAATAGTGAACAAATTTTGAAGTTCCATGAGTCTCCATAAAATAAAGTTTTACTGTATTTGTTAAAAAACTTAACTATTATCTCATGAAAATAAAATTTGTTAAATTAAATAAATCATTTTTTTAGACATCTTTTCTGACTTTTTAAAAAAGTAAGTGTTATATTGAATTAATGAAATTCAATATTAGATTAAAAAAATCTATAGTTCCTGTAACAAGCAACAAACCATATTTGGCCTTTCTAGGAAGAGGGGAAGTGGGGTGCTCTGATTTTGCTTTGACTAGTTTGCATACTAAACAGAAGCAAAGCTGAAGGAATGTGTCTTTGTAGGACTAGATATTTGGAAACAAAAAAATGAAAATTTTGAGACCAAAATGCAGGGTTTCCATCAAGCTGAATAAGTTGCAATCCTGGGCCAGGATGTCAGCTTTCAGAGTTAGGTATATCAGGTTCATGAATTTATTAGAATAAAATGGGAGTGAATGAAATTATTTTAAACCCATCCCATTTACTTACAGAGCATTATTAGATAAATGTTACATCATGTTACATACCTTAAACATCATGTTACAAACATAGGTCTTGCTACTTCAAGACAATATTAATATGACAATTTTCTCCGCTTTTAGAAAGTCCACGATAGTCCTGCCACATATGGGTGTAAGAAGTATGACTGGCGAAGGTTAAGTATGGTCTAACACTGTCACAGTCAGGACAAGGCATAACCATAGATATATTATACATAGACTGCGTGATCTTGTGTGAAGTGTTTAACCAGAGAGAGAAAGAAAAATTCTGTAGATGGCATTGTCTCTTTTGTATACAGAACACTAACTGTGAAATTAGGCAGAAAAAATACTCATGTTCAGAATTGTTCTCATGGTAATAGTGTATTAGAATCAAACATTTTGTATTTGCATTGGATTATGATGCTTATAAATTTATAAATTTATTGTCAAAAAACAGTACAAACTGCGTATGACCATGTGGAGGAAAAAAAACTAATTTACTCTCCGGAAGCAAGCAAGGGACCATCCCATCAATTCCGATCAAGGGCCCTAAGGCAGAGGCGGATTCAAAAATTTCAGCAAAAATTCCTAGATAAGATAAAAAGTT
>NNCF01131069.1:629894-653488 GCA_002313205.1 Laupala kohalensis | reverse complement strand
GAGTATAGTGTTTAAAAATCATAAGAATTGAAATAACACTAAATTCACGATTTATTGTTACAATAAACACGCCTCTAGACAAAGCCTAGAGAACCTGTATGATAAATCCGCCTCTACCAGAAGGAAAAATGGAGAAAAACACGGGCCAGGATGGGTTGATGCTTGATTTCCTTTACTTTGCAACCATTTTCAGTTTTATTAAATGTAACCTGAATGACCAACATACTTAAGAAATTTCATTACTTATCTCATACAAATTATTTCAATGGACTTATACAATCTAGTATTTAATAAATGAGAATTTATTTTAACTTTCAACTTACATGTCACATGTCTAATAAATTACTCATCTTAATAATTTAATGTTTGAATATTTATTGCAAAAACTGAAATAACAAAATAAGGACTTATTTTTAAGAAAAATTCCATCAATTTTCTGACCAAAGAACCTTATGTAGTTGTGGTTTTAGCAATACTGCAACCCAAAACAAAACCATGACATGTGCCCTCCAAAGGGCAAAAATATTCAGTAACTTGTTTTAATATCTACAGAATATTAACAATTTTTTTAAATTGCTAATATTCTGTAGATTTTAAAGATCAGTAATTAAACAAATATGTACTGTAATCAATTCCTTAAATAATTCTGAAAATATTGCAAATTAATAGTAACAACAAAATTTATTCTATATTTTAGATAAATAACAACAATTAATAAATAGTGTTAATGAAATTATTGTCCCTGAAAGCTGCTATCCCTTGGCTGGAGCTGAACCTGTGAAATCAAAGCATTGGAATCTTGCAAATTATTTGTTACCAGTCACCTTGAAAACAAGAAGGAATTCAATCAAATTTCATGCTAAAATCTTTTAGATGTCAGGTAGTAATATTATCTTAAAAGTGCATTTTCTCCAGTCACACCTTGACTCTTTTCTACGGCCAGTGAGAAGTCAGGTCAAATATATCACCTAGATATAAAAGAAATGGAGAGGTGCTATGCATTGAGGAAAATAAAATATTTAACCGACTACTGCCGGATGATTACAAAAGACAAGCCTCAAAGTGCATTAAAAAATGTTTAACCACTTGAACTTGAATATAAACAAATATTTAAGCAAAAAAAAAAGAATAAGTGAAACACAATTTCTAAAATTCATGATTTAAGTTATTTTACTCAAACTGTACGTAGTCTCTTGTTCAAAAATCCTTGCACAATTAAGAAAAATGGATTTAATTTCTGACATTGGGCACTGAATAAAATGTGAAATTTGTTACAAAGTAAAATACTCTGGGAACGATTTATTTATTGAATTTATTTAGATCTGAAACAAATACACAGATTACTAAACAAAGTTACTCTGGGGTTCTAATTCTTTACATTTTCCTCTCCTTTATATCACTCCTGCCTGGAATCTTAAATTATTCCAATTTTGGTAGTAAATTCTCAAAAAATTCTAACTTCTTCTTAGTTTCAATTAATTTTCTCTGGTAACAAATATCGGCCATATCAATTTCTTTCATCCTCATTATAAATTCTACTCTTTCTGGTCTGTATAAATCACAACCCCACAATTGATGTATCTTCCTGCCTCCAGTATATCTTCCTTTTTGCAACCACACATAACTTCTTCTGTCTTGCCTATTTAGATAGATGTTAAATTTTCCATGCAGTCATACACTAAAGGGTGAACCTCCCTGGCTGAAACAATTTTTTGTTTTTTCTCTTATGTTCTGCCTTTTGAATGTATTTATAAATTGTTCATTCTTTTCCACTCTTATCACATCTGATTTGCCACCCTTCATTTAACTTCTTTGTCAGTGTATGGAATCTTTTCCTTTCTCCTGTCTCTTATTTCCTTTCCATTAACATTCACCATTTATTTCTTCATCTAATACTGATGCAATTTTAATTTATTTAGGTACAGCTCTATTGGCATTATTCCCATTAGTACCTACAGGGCATCACTGGCACATTTCTGTAGCATCTACCAAACTTTTCATTCTGTATTCTACATAACATAAGGCTAGTTCTCCAACTAACACTGCTGCTCCACATCCTATAATTGATAAGACACCTTCTTTGTACAAGGTTATCACTTCTTTGCTACTTATATTATATTTACTGTATCTCACCCATAACAGAGAATATAATCTTCTTTTAACCTTTTCTTCTATGTATTTTAAGTGATTTTGAAACATAAATCCCAAAGGCAGCCACATTTAAATGTAAGTGGAGAGTATGACCAACTTCACGCAATGTATATTTTGATGGAATCTGTTATCAATCAAAAACAATTTTTTAAAAGTATTTTCTGCAGGTTCATGAATTTTTTAACTATTTTCTAAGAATTACCTTACACGCTGGTTTTCATTAAAAAATTCATTAAAAAGTTTCAATATTTCTTTACCACCACAAAATAAATTTACCATGAAGTCATTAATTAATGCTAATTTCATTGAAAGAGCACCCCCTGAAATTCGATCAGGCACCTACAGAATAAATTGCAAAGTTATATTAGGTAGGTAAAGAGATACATCAAAATTTGACAAAAGGAACACTTAAAAACTAATAAATTTGAACAGTTTGAAAAACTGGCACTGACTGCATTTTTATTAGTGAAAAAACACAATGTTGAAAACGATAAAGTTCTATAAAAAAATTCTAATCAATTTTAACTGCTAGTTTAGGAGCAAATATTTCTTCATTTCTTCAAGAATAAATTGGTAAACATCGAGGTTCCATTTGAGAACAATTTAATTTCAAAATTGGGTCATCCATTTGATACAATAGGAGTACAAGATGATCAATCAGCAGGAGTTGATGGTAGGAGCAATAGATTCAAAAACTAGTCCTGCATGAATACTGTACATGTGTGTGTTATTCAATTAATGGTTTATTGTAATGTCTCCACTATAATGTAAATTTAGGGTTCTGAGGCAGGAGTCCATATATACTTGGTTCTCTACTGAGACACAGTTTGTCCCATACAACTATTTATATATTGACTCCATAGTAAGAACCTGAAGTATTTTACTTTATGTAGGTTTCCATGATTTAAGTCTAAATTTACATGATTGTCCAGAAGAAAGTGTTTCTTCATCTAAGCAACTGCATTAATGGGGAACTTAACAATCCTGAGAATTTTAAAAATATTCTATTAAAAACAATTTATTCAGAGAGAAAGAATCAGAAATAATTAATATCATCATGAAAAGCAGTCTGGAAAATATTCAAATTACTAATGAGAAAAGTGCTATTAAGAAACTTTCAACTATGTTAAAAGTAGTAGCTGCAAACTTCCAGTGCCAGTCCAAGGCTACTTTTAAGANCCCCCCCCCCCTCTTGACCCTTATTTCCTATACTTCTATAAAGAGATCAGTCACTAGTATTCACTTTTATAAAAAATCTTTTTTCCTAACTATTAAAACAAAATTTTGTCAACATTCTTTGATGAGGTCAACAGACATAATCATCTTGGGTACTGATACTTATACTAATTAATGTAATATTTTTTAAAATTTAAACTACTTACATTATTGGGTGAACAAAGTTTAAGTAAATTGCTGCTTTGGCATTTGCAAATTTGTTTATGTTCTCATATGGCAATGCCTGAGCTATATAATTTTCAAGGGACAGCAGGGCTAGATCTGAAAGCTTGCCTTCTGATAGTCGACCTCAGGTACATTTAATTAGTTTACTATAGCTCCGTTCATCTTTGACCATTGTACCCGGAATGGTAACAAAAATCGTTGAGTTGCGGGCAGAGCACCAATTTTGTTTTATGAAAAAAAGGTGCCTCATGACTTAACAATTGAGGAAATTCACATACTACACACAACTTACCAAGTAAAATATGCATTCAAAAATTTTTTTCCCTTTACTTTCTTTTATCATCAAGACGCCCCCAAGGATTTGGAACCTGGAGCGACAGCTCCATTCACCCTATGGTAGGGCCAACCCTGCAAACTTCCAATAAATATTTCCCATATCAAGGCAACATTCAGCAGTTGCTATTCTGTGCAAGGAACAAAAGAGATACCAAAATTCAAAATACAAAGAAATTGAGCCAATTGATTCCAAACAGTCAATTGTGGGAATATGGTAATAAAAAATCAATTTAGATTTTCAATCAGTTCTCATATTTATTATCTTGTCAAATGAATTAATTCATGTACTATGTAACAAATCTTGTAAGAAATGTTTACTCAATAACTCAATTTTAATTATTTAAATTATATATTACTTATAGTTAATTCCTGCATTTTTTTCAAGTAGTATTTACAGTTATTAATTTTATTATAGTACTTGGTGAATTCATTTTTACATTCCTTCACTCCCTTTTCATAAAGATTTATAACTGCTCAGCAATCTTACAAAATGTATCCTTTTAAACTTCCACTTATTAAAAATATTTCCACTACGTGTATTCTACTCCTGTATGTATTCCATACACCTGAGCCATGCAGTATATTTCAGAATAGATGTTGTGTCATAAGCAATTTTAGAAATGTTGACCTCATTTTTTAATGTTAAAATTAATGAATTTAATCACTAAATGGGTGGAAAAAATTTCAATTAAACAACTGGCATATATTATCATTGAAGTTTCTGAAGAGTATGCAAGTATATATTCTATTATGACTTGATTTCCAGAGTTACAAGTGTCCAACTATAATTCTCAGAAATCTTGTCTTTTATGAATGGCTGCTAAATTAACCTTTGACCTTACATTACCTAGTGACATTTCATTCTTTCATGTATAATTAATTGAATAATGTTGACCAGAATATAAAAATTTGAATTAACCTTCTACAGTATCTTATTATTAAGATGATGAAATAATTTTTTGAGGTAGTTACCTTTCAAAAACTTTCTTCCGACCCATTTCGACAACGGAATGTTGCTCAATCATGAGATCTTGGCAACGGGATGCAATTATGAAATTATCGAAGTAATAAAACTGAAGATAAAAGGTTTACAATAAAACTGATCAGCAGAACACGCTTAAATACTCGCTCCAAAAATATCTTTCATTTGATTGGCTTGCATTGCGCAACCTTGGGACCGTATCACGTTTCCTTCACGATCTTAGTTAGTATGTTGAAAACTTAAAAGATGGCAGCACTGAACACGTAAAAGGCACAACTCTCCAAGTTCCCGTGGGGAAGGTTAATAAAACAACAAATTGAATACTGGAATGTATTGAACAATTAATAGTTCTGGAAATTTTAATACTATCTCAAATTAAGAATCTGAATTTTGTCTAAGTCGTTGTATCAATTAACCCTTTTTGTTAGTCAATATTTTGGAAATAATTGTTTCAATTCGTATTCACAGAACATATTTACAGCTAAAATAAAAATATTTTATACCAGTATTTATCTCACAATATCTAAACATTAATCGAAACGTCATATCTCGGTTTATTTTCAATCTTCTATTAGAGTAAATTAGTTTATTACCCCCCCCCCACACACACACACGTGGTTGCATACGCAGTTTGGAACCACTTCTTTGACAATAAAGTTTTATTATTCCTACAATCCGGTTCTCAGCATAATTGCAAAAGTTTCTGGATGATTCCTAAAACTCGTATCGTTTTAAACATCCGATTTTTTTGACACCATCTGGATTATCGCGACTGAACTGACTTTATTTTCTATAAATTTCGTCGTAAGCTACAAAAATGAACCACATACCGGTACATTTTTTCAAATTTTAGAGCTAGATACAGCAGATTATCGAGAGAGCTTGCTGTAGAGCTCACGGTGACAGAACATTGTCAATGCCATTGGCTGATTTACTTCGTTGAGAATTTAGAGTGTATTGAAAAATGTCTTTCTCTAAATTTTCTTGCTGTATAACCTGTTTCTTTTGAGGATCATAACTTTTGTTTTGATTTCATTGGTTAAATCAATTTTTAAAGACTCATTTCTTATAGAACAAACGTTCACATAAACATGTTTCCAATTCCATTTGTCTTCAACCGTCTTCAACTGGGCACCCATAAGTTAATAGGAGGGAGGGGGAGCTCCCCGATACCGTTACATTGCGTTACGGTGAGGTAGGGAAATGTTAGCCCTAGTGTTACGTAACATTGTTTCACACAGTATGTTTTATAGGGTGCTTTTAACCTTAGGGTGTGTTACTGTAATATATGAACATAAATGCTCTGAGTAAAAAGCAAAATGTTCTTTGTTCGTGCATGGAACAAACAATAATAGAAACAAGGGTTCTAATGACCTTGACGATCCCTAAAGCCCCAAGAAATAATAATAATAATAATAATAATAATAATAATAATAATAATAATAGAAGCAGAATAAGGAACAAAGAATTAAGTCAGGGTATAAAAATTTCTCTCTCATTTTCCGAGAAACAACGAAACGTTTTCTTAACGGGCGGAGAAGATAAAGCTAACATTGCGTAATTATTGGGAGAGGGTGGGGGAGTAAAGTGTATAGTTACAGAAATCTCCACAAAGAATAATCCTTGCCAAATCAAAAAAAAAAAAAAAAAAAACAGGCAAAGAACATCACAACCCTTTCATGAGTCATGAAAAGAAGTGTCCGTCAGCACAATTTGAAAATATTTTCAGATGATAAAACTGAAAAAACGTGTCGTTGATTTTCTTCCTCGTGTGACGAATTCCCATTTCGACAATATAATGGCAATCCGTCGGACGGCAGAAAGTCCAATAACAAAATTACAACTACTAGAAATTAATAATTAACTGATAACTGAAAGTCCAATAACAAAATTAACTGACTAGAAATTACAAATTCTAGATTTCAGTCGTTGTTGTGGTTTTTTTGAAACTACTCGAAAGCTCTTTTTAGAGGCTTGTTTTTGATGGGATTTATTATACTGGTATAGCCTTTCCGAATACTTCTGTTACGCTATTATCACTTTAAAATATTTCAATATTATTTACCTTCCCCCCCCCCATCAGAAAAAAATACATAACTTCCGTGTCGGTTGAACTTTTACCTTGAGAAACCATGAAAATTATCCAGAATCATTAATGCGCACTCTATGTTAACGACGCTGAACTAATTCAAGAGTGAAATGGTGGGAGAGAAGTGGTGCTTAATTTTTAAGACTCTCGCTACTCTTGATTCAGTCTGCTAGTCTATTTCCAAAACCAAATTAACTTGGAAGCAACACATTTGCTTCTTCCGCACCCGATTCGTGCTTTCTTTGCGGAACATGACGCGTTCGTGCTGAATGGCGCTTTTCGAGCTGCAATAATAACATAATTGCTAGAGATGAGACTCTACAGCAAGGTATAAAGGCGAATGCTCTTTAGGTCGGTCTCTGATGACAGCTGGAGGAGCAAATTCGGAGAATTTATTTTGCATTTACCAGCTAAATACTATGGAAGAAAGAAAGGAACATTAGCGTAGATACGAGTACGAGAAATCGAGTTTCGGCTGCATTAAACCATTCCCATTAAACGTCAGAAAAAACAAAACAAATATGTAATATTTTTACTTGATACAAAATTATTTAGAATTTTTATTACAGTTAGCAATTAAAAGTATGTAGAGGTCTTAACGTACTTTGGTTAAGAATTTAAAGGGTTGATGCTTCTCTGGGAGTTATCACTTCTGACAAGCTAATAGCAAATGATACTAAAAGTACAAATTTATAATCAAATAATAGTTGAATAACTATTAAAAACGAAAAATATTTTATTATCCCCTACGAACTTCCACAGTTAATTAATTCATTTGCATCCGTTTAGTTATTGCGCGACAGAAGAAATAATATAAAAAGTAGCGGGATAAAGTAAATTCTTTGTATCTGTTTATCTTCGTTTGTTTCATTTTTCGAGTTTTTCCCAATTCAGCAAAGGTATTTGGTAGTGAATTTCTATATGTATGTAAAACTTGAATAAATCTGTTTATTTGACATTTTTTTAAATTAAAGTTTTGTATTGAAATAAAGTGTAGTTCATACTTAAAGACTAAACGTTTTTGAGTTGGGTGGTAGGTTATTGTTAGTAGGTGGGTCGGTTAGCTGGGTTTACCATCAACTTGGCCCACATGGAGGGGTTAGAAGGAGAGGTAAGAGTAAGAGTTAGTGATACTAGGAGCAGTAGGACGTGGATAGAAGAAAGGTTCGCTTTGCAGTAGTCACAGCTACATGAACTGGGACATTAATGTGAAAAGCTACAAATTTTCTGGAATCGAACCTGGGATGTCTTGGTGATGAGCGACAACACTACCACCTGCGCCACCGCTGGGGCTTTGACAGGCACTTGATATTTTGTTATCGAAACGCTCACGGGTGTAATGATGAAACAAAACAAAGGTGAGTCCCTTTTCCGACCGCAACCCCACGCGAGCATGACGTCACTCACAAGGTTTCTTTGAAACCATTCCCTCCCGTTTGGTGTCACCAAAAATTAAACTTTTTTCATCATAAATGTGTTATAAAATAATATTCGAGCCCGTGGTACATAAACGTGTCCTTTAATATGTCAATTAGTCGAGCGTTTTCCAGGTCTATTGTTATTCTGTCAATCATTGATGGGACATCATTAAATTTTATATTTATTTATTTATACATACCTGAAAACTTCTAAGAAAATAATAAACAATGTACCTTCAACAACCACGATAATTTCTTACTGTTATTATGAAGACGATGATTACGAAAAATAAAAATCCCATTTGAACCGGAAAACTCCCAGATGAAGATTGTTACACTTCGAAATATAAATATTTTGATTTCTTAGGCCAGAACGTGACTTCAAATGTTAGAGCATATGAACCCTAACTTGAATCGAAACAAAATCTTGTATAGAATGAGGATCTTAATCAAAACGTTTATTTGTTTTAAAAAATTGAATCTCTTTTTAGATTTAAATCAAAATACTTATTACGAAAACCATGTTTTATGATGATAAAAATATGTTAAAAAATCATTGACAAAGCTTATCAAAAATAAAATTTAATACATTATTGAGGAAATATGCATCTTCATTGTGTAAATCAAACTAATATTTTTATGTCATTTATATATTTGAACATAAGTTTTTGAAACCTACAAATTGTACAGTATAAAAGCCGGAACCGCGAGACATTCTTTTCAGATTTTTCAAACCGCGCTGAAATTGAATTGGCTTTTTATTAATCAAGCTTATTAAGAATCGGACTCATATTCTCATCCGTTTCGTGTCTTTATGTGATTGAATACTTTGATCGAATTGATGCTATCTTCCATTTTGATGATAAAGAGTGAACTTTTTCTTTCTTGCAAGACTTAAACATGCAAGGTATTCAGTATCGCGTGTATCTCCGCTCGGTTATCGACCATCTCTGTAAGTGAATTTCACTAAGAAGAGGCAACAGCAATTAGCACAGAATTATTAACAGTGGGTCATCCATGCTTTCAAAATTGTTTCATCTTCTATTTAAACTCCCGAGACCGGACTTTATTTAATTTCTGATTACACAAATAAATTTAGATCCGTTGCATGCGCACAGAAGTTTACTTGCTCCCTCCGAAAAGGGAAAAATCTGAAGTGTGCCCCACTCAACTTTACAATTACAATTCATAACAAAAACTCATAAACTAAACGCGATACCAAACACTAAAAATTTAAGCAAAAATTTTTAAAAAATCCAAAAAGAAATAATAATAATAATAATAATAATAATATACTAAAAATATTATGCAAGGTGAAATATTTCTTAGATTAATTGGATGCAAAATATTTATCATAACAATACATGGTATCCTAAAAACAATAGTATCATATTCAGTAAAGATTGCTTGAACTATCTTACAAATTGAGCTCTTTGGAATTACCTTATTTGCAGAATCAAATAAAGCGCCTCCATCATTTTTTGCGTAATAAATTATCGTTGTATCTCGAAAACGGTGCGACGTACAGGAATGCTGTACGCGGAATTAACTGGCCAATCAAAATGCTTCTACGCATATTTTCAAATTTTTGAATATTAAGAAACTGGAAGTGGAGCGCGGAGTGTAAATGAAGTCGGAATGAGCTGCCCAAAAATAGGCTTCTATTCTAAACGATCTCAAAGTCCAATCTCAAGTTTGGTTTTGATACATCAATTTGTTCGCGTGTTATCGGGGAAACAAACTTCTTAACGTACATACATACATACATAACTGCATTAAACGTCATCGCCAAAATTTGAAAATAGGCTCTCCTGGAGCCAATTCGCAAAGATCCGAAGATATCTCAAATTTTTTACAATACTTTCCTTACGCACTCTGTGTAATAGGAAACTATAAAAGACTTTTCCTTTTTTTTTTTTTTTTGAACAAAGCTTGCGAGGAGTACTCCAATAAAAGGTGTTCGTTTGAAAACTCTTAGCACTAATTTCATAGTAAAGAGTGGAAATTGGTTCTCTTAATGCTGATATTGCGTTGTTAATTAAGACGTGGCAGCATTTGAAGATGGCTGGGTCAGAATACTGTTGTTATTTTATTTTATTATTACTTAACTCGAACATAGAAATCTCTTAAATTGCGGTGAACCTCACCGCCAGGTAACAGATTAATCATGTTACGTCGAATGAAAATGGGAGACGGGACCGGGATTCGAACCCGGGACCTTGAGCTTTACGCGCTCATGCGCCTACCGACTGCGCCCAAAGAGGTCGAAACCCAAAGAGGTCTTTGGGTTTCACAAGTTGAATGAGAATGGTAGACGGGCCCGAGAGGCGAACGGGATGGCGCAGTCGGTAGGCGCATGAGCGCGTAAAGCTCAAGGTCCCGGGTTCGAATCCCGGTCCCGTCTCCCATTTTCATTCGACGTAACATGATTAATTACTTAACTCGATTTAATTGACGTGATTTGTTAGCAATAGTTTGAGAATAATACGTCGATGACAATATATATTTGTAAAAGAGGTGCACTAAAATAATTCATTAAAAATAAAATTTTCTTTAATATTGTGTACTTAATATGACAGGTAGATAACTATTTCTCTTTCTCCGGGGGAAGGGGCATATAATGTTTTTATCTTGGGACGAAGAAATGATAAATGTAGAAATTCTTCTACTCTGTCTTTGTGCCCTTCGGAGAATTATTTTGTTGTTCTCCACTTGGACATTCGTAGTTAGTAACTGATCTGACACATTATTTTAAATGTGTTTGAAAAATATAAAAACTGTAAGTGGTCGTTTAGTTATTAAAAGAAATGCACTCGTACAGGACACAATGCTGTGATCCACCCATCGTCTGATGAATGTCAACATTAAAATGATGAGGGCTTCGGTTACCATACTAGCTCTATTTTAGGAAACCAATCATTTAAGACTCTGCCCAATACGCCTAAGTGGAATGGTTTCCTCCTACAGCTATTTTTAGTTATATGAACTCCATCCATTAAGGAGAACTCAAATTTACCCTGTATCAAAGATCATTATTGGTAATGTAGATGTTTACATATAATATTAGTAAGAGGGATTACTATTTACGAATTTCAACAGCGAACGACACGTTATACATAATGAAAAACCAAAACCGTTTTATTTATTTTTTTATTATTTATTACACGTCTTATGGAAAGGTTTAGACCATTTTACACTGCTCCATATACACACGAAATGTGTTTCTTGGTGTTACAATTTTATAGGCCAGTACCTGTGGTGGATCCAGTATTTAACCAGAACAGTGATTCACACCATCGGGGGCTCCAGAATGTTTTTTCGAAAATTTGAAACAAATAATGTAATTTAAAGGCTTTTAAACTCCTAATTGAATAATAAAATTTGTAATTGATATTTTTTCAAAATATCCCTCACGCTAACTATAATGGACTTACACGCACAAGCTCGCGATTAGAAGGCAATGTATATTTAGAAGTTATGACTAACAGTTAATACAACGTTCAGAGTTGAGTTGTAGTTCCGTTATGTATAAATTATTAAATTTACGTAACAAATTTTCTGAAAGAATATACGAATAGAAAAACAATCATAATATTTTTGCATAGTTTTTACTCATTTTTGTTTGATTGGGGCTTGACCCTGTTAGTTTTTTTTTTCGCTTGTGATCACATCTTTTACTTA
Organism: Laupala kohalensis; assembly: GCA_002313205.1. NCBI lineage: Eukaryota > Metazoa > Arthropoda > Insecta > Orthoptera > Trigonidiidae > Laupala > Laupala kohalensis. The sequence continues at coordinate 641,430 of NNCF01131069.1, read as the reverse complement.
TTAGTTCCTTTTGGTACTTAAGAGTTATAAAATATCAATACCCTGACAACGAAACAGTAAAAAACCTGCCATTATAAATTCTAAAAAATAATTTGCACCAATAATTTCCTATTAATATTTATATTCAAAACTAGTTTATGAAATATACACATTCTTGAATAAAAGTTTGAGCTGTCGCACTTTAAATATTATTCATAATGCATTCATTCCTCTTGAGAGAAAATATTTTTAATATATTTGAGGAACTTGTTGAATACAGAAATCTCTTAAATTGAGGTGAACATCACCGCCAGTTTTCATTCAACAAAAAATAATTAATTGAACTTGTTAGAGTAAAAATATTTTGAATATACTTGAATTTGTTGGGGTAAAAATATTTGTGTGTCGTAACTTTTGAATTCATGGTTAGAAAGTTTCGGTGATGGTTTTTTAGGTACTTGAGTTTTGTGATAATTTTTTGTTTCTTTTCGTTTCTATTGTTAATCTTCTCCGGGATCGTCTCTGCAGGACATATCTTCGGTTCTTCTTTGTTTGTAAATTGTCTAAATTATAAGTATCATTGGTGAACCAATGCCAAGGTCATACTCTTCATGAACTCTCATGACAACACGATCCTCCAGTTCCTTTCTTCTCCGTCGCTGCACATGATTTGGGCACACAATGAAAATTGTCTCTCAACTCCCTAAGAACCGTAATTCAATTTTGTCGTGTTTTACAGGCTCCATGCTGCTCTTATCTTTGGCAGAAATCAACATGACAGCCATGAAGGTTCTTTCCTTATATTGAGTTCAGAATAAGTTTATTAACTTTGCCTGTTTGCTCGTTCAATATTCTTTTCCTCTTCATGACGTTTTGTAAACACTGGTCAAAGGGGAAATCATTGCTCTTTCTACTTCCTTCTTTGTTCTCCTCCTGTTTTGATTATAAATGAAACACGATATTATGATTTAGGTTCAACCAGTTTACTCTGTTCCATGCATGCTTATGCCGTACAATAACATAATTACAACAACACGTCGTAATTTTCAAATACGCTCATTTTCGCCATAGATAAAGGAAAGATAAAATCAATGCTCTTTTTTAATACCGACCATTTCCGATGTAGCTAACAAACATATCTTTGCAAAATATGATAAAATTTCGATATTTATTTAAATGTTATTGCTGTAGACATGTCTCTATCGATAATATCGACAAAGAAGAGGATATATTTGAGAGACGTGTTTATTCCTCCGTCACCCCTATTAGCTTAGAATAGTATAGCTTAATACTCGTATAGCGGACATAGTATAGCTTAGGGTAGCTTATATTTGTGGCTTCCAATAATAAACAGGTAACTGCACTTTTTGAAATATATGAGATAGTCAGTCAAAAATGTTTCTTTTTTGCGAAATTTTATTCTAAATGATTAAAAAATGTACGATCTTCTCTAATCGAGCAGAGAAAATTTACGAGCAAACTCTAAAAAAACACCAGTCACTAAGTAATAACGAGTTAAGTAAACGTTTAATAGGAGTGACTAGGTAACTCAAATACAAATTTTTTATAAAAGCAAGTTACTTCCATGTACATGAAAACGAACTTAAGAACTTAGAAAAATAGGGTAAAATAATATAATCTCGATGAGGTAAGGTAACTAGTTTTCCTCATTATTCATGGTAAAGAATTCTCATTTTTTAAACTTCTTATGTGAAAACAGTTTTTCATCTTACCTACGAAGTATTACAATAGCACATTATATCAAAGTTAAATGCCAATGTTGTAATAGAAAAAAAATTGGAAACTTTAAACAGTCACAACTTGAAAAAAGGAAAAGTACACTTTCCTAGTTATTGTTGGAAACCACAGATATAGAACTAGCTTAGCATAATTTATATAGTATTAGCTTCGCATGCTGGTAGAGACGGCTGAGAACTGGTAAGAATTCTAGTCTCTTTAACAAAAAGCGAATTACTACGGCATGCACTGGAGTTACTTGAATTATACCGAAATTATTTACTCCATAAAATATGAACATGAACTTGTTATTGGTCATTTGCTAGCCACAGCACTTTGTATAAATGGTATTACAAGGCCTTTTTTACTTCTTCTAGTGCAATATTTTGTAGTTCAAACAGTTCTATAATTATGGAACTGTGAGACTCATTACATGGTATTAATATTGGTACTACATTAATAACTCTTATTTGAAGTGCAAGAACACCAGTCCGTCATGTTTCAGAATGAATCAGTTTCAGTTACAGCGAATTAATAATTATCATTAATTTATGTTAATTTCGAAAATTGCAAGTCTCCTTAAAGCGACTGAAGTTAAATATTGACATGCTTACAGTTCTGTAACGTGTCTCCCTGTGCGCGTATTCGAAGCATTGTCCTCCCTGTTATGCACAGACCTTGAGTTGCGGCGGAGGGAATGTGACATTACTTTCCATAACAAGTAGAAGATACTGAGGAACTTCAATCCAATCAACTATCAAGCTGCAAAGTAATGATAATAGGAATGGCACAAATCAGAATTCTTTATTTTCAACAATACACAATTTCTTAACTTCCATTATTTCACTATCACGCGACACTATGGAGCGTTTATACTACGCACTTAAGTGTAATATAATATTTGTTACATAACACTTATGTAACATTTGCTACATGTAAATTTACTATATGAAAGTTGCTACATGTAAGATTTGATGTATAACATTTGTTGTATACAAGATTACTAACTAGTGTAAACGCGGTTCATTTGCTCTTACATCAGAGCTCGCCTACTTATGAGCATTTGTCCTTTACTTCAACACACTTCCCTTCTATAGTTTTGGGGATAAGTATATTTTTATCCAGAACTATCAAACTCGCTGTTTTAAGTGTAAATTCTCAAAATAATTACTATTCATGCAATAATATATATTACGTATACGTTTGAAATTTTTATACCCACGGTAGTACAGGTAAACAAAAGAACATAGGATGCTGTTCCCTGTTTTTTCATCAAATATCTCATACGTTATCCCTTCCTGTAGCATAGTTTGTACCTCCTAGTAGCATTCCGTTTTCCTTCATTTAAAATCAAATACTTATTCTTTCTGGTATGCATGGGTCGTTCTTTCGATTCCTTGGTTAAGTTTTACGAGCTGTAATGGTTTTCCAGAAATGGGATTCTAACATAGATTAACCTGGAGTGTTCTTTCGGAGTGTTGGCTCCTACGGGAATCGCTTGACAGTGCTGGAGAACCCATCCCCAACCCTGAATTCTGTCCCTTGAGGCACTCCAAGTTAGTCAAATCACTGAGAAATAGAACTGGTTTATTTATATACTGATTGTTTTATCATACAATATTATGAATTATAACGAAGAAAAAACATGGTTTTAGAAATAATACTAACAATATTGAAGAAATTGCCTGATTCGTTTGGAATACACAAGATCATATTCAAGTATGGTGATCGGGCGCACCTGTTTCGTGATTCATGTGTTTTATCTCGGATAAAGTTAAATATATTTTTGTAATGATTCGTGACATAGATAAAATCAATGCAAAATTATAGGGAAAAGTTCCTACAAAATAAACTAAACTTTCGAAATATCCGTGTTTCGAAAGTCGGTCTCTATTTGAAAGTATTTCCCCTCTAGGTATTTTACCATAAATAATTATTACTATTATTATATTTCAATGGGCAGTAAATATAATTTTTTTAAAGTTGAAATCAATACAAATACATGTAATTCTGTTTATTTATGTCAATATCTCGTATTTTAGCGATTTAATTCAACTTAAGTTAGTTCTGCATTAGTCCACCGGAGACTTCCCTTTCTCCTATTCTCGTTGTATTAGTCAAACACTCGAATATCCGCATCAAGCAGATGTTTCACAGAAAGGTTGATGAGTTGGGCAGGTAGTCATGCGAGCTACAAAACACAACGCAGCGCAGAAGTTTCTGACGAGAAGGTGTGAAAATAGACTTGATTGACGTGAAGCTATTTAGAGGTTAGGTGTGAAGGCATTTACCGGCGCACAAAAATATATAGTGTGCCCCACCTGCAGTCCATTAACCTTATTAAATAGTTGGAAAATCCCATAAAACCTGATAAATAATTTTTTTCTTTCAATAACTTTAAGTGTATGGGAAAAATACGCTAATGGTAGAGGAATATTGGACTGTTTCTGAAATATCCGCCATTTAATTCGTTAAAAGTTGTTAATCATAAGGCAGGTTTGGACCCTCATTTCTCTTTAATCATTCTTATATTTTGGGTTTTAGATTTCGAATACTGTATTTTTTCTCTGTTTAGTAAATCTACTTTAAAGAATATCATTAAAGAACATCCAACAAATGCTGAGCTTTTCGATAAGGCAAGGAAAAATTTGGTATATTTTTTAAATTTTCCTTCAGGTATACTTCCAGATACTGAAAGCACTTTCAGACTGATCAGCACTTTAGTTTTTATCGGTATATGAATGAAAAATCACATATGTTTAATTAAAATCTTTCATGTCACAAAGTTTGCACTTACCGACGTTAGTACCGAAAACATTTTTTTGTTTAACGTATTGGGATAGGTGTAAAACATATTGGGATTTCATTTTGAAAAAAAACTTTTCTTTTTTTTCAAGTACACATAGAAAAATAACGAAAATTTAAATGCTTTCGCCATAATTTGCGTTGATTTTTATCGAATAAGAATGAAATAATAGTGTACTGAATTCTTAACCAAATATGGAACTTCATAAGAAATGTATCACTTCTGTGGATTGTGGAAAGGTCTGTTACTATTGTCATTTCATACGACTGAATTTACAAGATGATTCGATTTTTCCCCATGCCGACATGGGATTTGCTCCGTGTAGAGGTGGATTTATTTTTAGGCGGGAAATGTCATTAATACTTTCTGTGTTATTTATCTCGAATTTTTACCGCATTTGATCGGTATAATTTGTTTTGAAAATAATAAGTGGAAAAAGAAATAGTTGTTAAATAACTTATTTTATAAATATTGAATACCTCTGCCGGTGGGCTCTTGATCGGAATTTTTGGGATGGTCCTTTGCTTGTTTCCGGAGTGTAACTTAGTTTATTACCCCTCACTTAGTCATGCGCAGTTTGCAACTGTTTTTTTTTTTTGACAATGAAGTTTATGTATTTATTTTTAAGAGAAAAACGGTTATTTGTTTATCCGATTCTTTGCCAATACACTGCTAACCAATCAAGGGACAATCATCGCATTTACCTTAAATATTATGTAGAAAGGCCGGATCAGGGGATGATCCGACATCCAAGTCTTCACTTCTGTTTTGCGAGCAGTGTATTGAAATGACGGGCAGAAGCTAGGAAGTAATTGCGGGGTTAAGAACACAGCCCTGGATGAGCGTGAGATAAGAAGTAACGAAGTGAGGGGTGTTGATAAGGAAGGAGGAAGGGAACGTCCCGCGCAAGCAGCCACCTCTCGAGGCAAGCGCCGGTAGCGTAGCGATAGCGTTTTATTGACATTCACGGTGGCGGCGCGGCGGGCAGCACGGAGACGACACGACGGGGTCGGGGCAAAGATCAAGGGTCGATCAGGAGACATGCACGGCACAGAGGAACTAAGCACCGAAATGGCGGAGATAACTTTCCTTTTATGTTATTAACGTCTAGCATTATTATGCCCGCTTTACACGGTCCATTTTACAAACAATTTGCGTGCTATTACTGTACATGAATGGATGTGAGGTGGATGACGTCACGTTTGACTTCATCTGCATGTACAGAAATTGGTCGTTCCCAAATATGCGTTTTACACGGAATTAGCTGTTAGTATGAGTTGTCTCTGAACGCCAAGAGGAGTGCAACAAACAACTAACTTCAACTGGACTACCAATTGAGGTTTTGTTCACAATTATTGACTTTTCAAAGTTCAACTAAATAGAAAACCCAACAACAGAAGAAAAAAAACAGTACTGAAAAATAGAGCTTGCTTAAAAATTTCCATAAAATCTGCATCCAGTCTGGTGTGTATCCCACGAAACTGCGTAAAATGGACCGTGTAAAGCGGACTCTAGGGTGGTTCTTAAAACATCGACTTTTGAAAGTTGGACGGGTCACTTTCGCATTTAGTTTTCTCTTAAAAAAAGGCTTTTAAAAAATTAGTATTTAAAACATTTTAAGGGCAGCTACCCATCTCTATAAAAAATTTAACACTAGCCAGTAACTTGTGAGAATTAATAACCTGTAAAACGCTTCTTTGTGATGAATTGAGCAAATATTAATACAATTCTCACATAAGTAACTTACAAGTTTCGAACTTTCGTAAACATTTCCTTCCCCTCCAAAAAAGCAAAAACGAAAAAAACTGTAATCCAGCTTCTGTGCCAGGACGTTTGAAACAAAAAATTTGACTGAGGTGCAATCTTACTTTGAGAGCGGGAGAACTACTTGTGTGTTGGGTGTCTACATAGATTTTTAATGATATTATTAACGAAAAATATTCGATACATTTGGGTGATTCTACGTAAATGGGGAAATTTGTGGCACACAAAGGAGTGAAGCCCATGAAAAAGCACTTCACGTTTTCAACAGTTCACACTTGTGTTCACAAAATATCTGAGGTTATTGAGCAATGACGCATGTTCCATTGGTTTCGGCGGGAACCCACAGGGTTGCCAACACCACATCATCCGCCCCTGTAATATCATCTTTATCTTGTCATGCATGAATTTCAAAATGACAAAGGAGTGAGACATAAAGTGACAAAGGAGTGAGGAAACCGTGGCAAATAAATTATCTGTGTCATGTACATTGAATCTGAAGATGTTAAATCACCTAATTCATTTGTATCAATATGTTGTGCTAGCAAAAAAGCTAAAATGTTGAAAAAATCTAAACCTGACATAAAAAGGTGTTTTGGACATGTATTTCCCAATTTCTGTAAAATAATCCATTTAAAGTAAATTTAAATGTGACTAATGAAGAAGAATGAAATAGAAAATATAACTATTTGATGGTAAATACTTCCACGGCACGCAGGTAAACCACCTGGATAATTCCCTAAGTTTAAATTAATTTATAATTAGTTTTTTAATCCACAAGTTTAAATTAATTTATGAGTAGCAATAATTTTATAACATTAACACCAAATTCTTTGTTATAGTTAAAGAAATCTTTCCCTCTCATGTTATTGTTTTAGTTTCTCGGAAACATCACCCGTACCTACCGATACAATTTGGATATGGCACTTGAGTCTCTTTATCCTACTCTTATCGAACTTAATATGTGTTTGAAATTGAAAAGTATTCATCGTGCCAGATACATTTTTTTCGTAATAATATTTCATGTTGGTAATTTGAAATTTGTTTGCCAAATTTGCGATCAATTTCAGAAACACTGCCAATGCAATATTTCGATTTTTTAAAAACGTTTTCTTCATATATCATTTTTTTGTTTCTTTTTTAAAGGTTTGAAAAACCCTCTATACGAAATAATATTACTTTCGATAGTAGATTTCAGATTTTGACCAGGATTTTGGGATTTGGAGCTTACGTCCGACATGTTGAAGGGCCAAGGAGTAGCTTATCGGGGTGGTTGGAATATCACGAGGGAGGTTATGGAGGTGCCATGAAAGCAATAAAGTAGACTGCGCCACTAAAGAGGACAAGGAAGCCCTATCGTGTAAGGGATAGACGGGTTGAGGTTCTGACAATGTGGTAGATCAGAAACAATGGAAGAGAAATTGTGAATCAAATTACGGAATGAACGGGAATGATTGTGGATGGGAAATTACATTAAAAGGTGATGAGCTCCGAGGTGTTGTTTCAGACAGACAGAGGTTGATTTAAGTTGAGTGACGTTCCAACAGGTTGAGAAATTGGTTTTAGGAGGGAAGTCGGAAAACAAGTGGTGGAAGGTGTAGAGATCTGTGTGAGAAGACAGAATAACGTTGCGGCCCTTCTTGTAATAAAATACTAAAAACCTTTTTTTAAGAACAAACTTTTATTTTAGCGATGTACTAACACGACTAACATAAGTTTAGGTTTTTATTAAGGTAATGCAATGTCAAATGTAAACACATCAGATATTTCACATTACTAGATCCTAATAAAAATTAACCTACTTACTATCTTTATCGCTGAATATGATTTAATATTTTATGTTGAATAATTTGTCCTCAAAAAGCTTGTCTCGCGAAATGTTCATAAAAGTAGATGAAAATAAATTTCAGGGGAGGGTGATTGGTTGGTAAGTACTCGCCAAAGTGTGTATTTTCTTCATAGTTCACGCGACTAGCTTTCTGAAAACAAATAATTCATCATAAAATATCGCTCAAATAGAAGCTTCTTCTTAAAAAGATTTTTATTTATTACTAACAGGTGAAGTTAAATAAAAGCTTGTAAGATAGAGAAGTAGAAAGTTCATGTCAAAATTCTGTGCTCGAATGAATGAACGGATACCGGAAGGACTCGAATTAAACTTCAAGGGAAGGTAACGAAACACAAGAGATAGGAATAAAAATTTTAAACGCAAACGATTCACAATGAATATTCAAAACACGATGATAGATTATCGGTTATCGTTATTTTGGAAAGAAGAATTATAATTGCGGTAAGGTCGTTTCGGTGATTAAATTTCAGTTTCATTAGGACTAAATAGACATAATAATCATTACATTATAAATAACAGTAAACAACAACCAAGAATAATTTGTACTATAACAACCAACATAAGGGATTTTCTTTTCTCATTTTATTTGATCCTTGATCATTGCATTGTTGTGTCACATATTGATTACTTTTTCAACTGATTACTTTTTTGCCAATTATCGGAACCGTCTAATCCGTTATCTTCCACTACTGCCCGATTTAGTTCTTATTTTCATGTTCCTCCTATAATTGCACGCTTAATGTTTGCTTTCTTCGTGTAATACTCATTGAAAATACGCTACGTTTCTTCAGTTTCAAGTTTATTAATTATACAAAAATAATTATCTTAAGATACAGAATTTATTTTGAGCAAATACCAATCAAAATTACACAATTTTATACTAATTTTCAGATATTCGTAATTTCATTTATCAATAGGTGATAAAAAATCTTGAAGTGTGACACGAACATTCGTCATTTGACGTAAGACACTTTTAGACATGTGCAGATTAAAATTTTGTAACATCCAAAAATTTCATAATTTTTATATTGCTGTAAACTCCAATTTTTCTTTCAAATCGTACACTCCCTTTTGCTTCAGCTTGGTAATATATCACACACTCTCAGCAAAAAAAATGTTGAAATATGAAAAGAAGTTGTAAAAGGATACTATTGCCCATGGTATGTACTTAATTTTGCCGGTTGCATTTATCTTTCTTCTTCGGAACTCAACATTTTATTTGCTTATATCAAAAACTAAAAGTGAAACAAATTTGAAGGAAAATAGAGAATTTTGTTAACTAGTAAATCTTTACATTATTTCACCAGTTGGTAACTGATATGGTATGAAGTTACTTATTATGTTTTTGAGGAAGTTTAATCTAACATAAAAACCTTTTGGCTCGTAAAGGGAATACACAAACGTAAGTGAAATTGTTATTGAAATTTGTAATCAATAAAATACATATTGTAAAACGTATTGAATGAACTTAATCATTATTTTCTCTGATAAGAAAGTTGTATTTATAGAAATCCACGAGTTAATATGGGGATTTTTGTTAATAAAAAATCCTACCAAAAACTTTTGTGTAAAACGAAGTCCGTTTCTAAGAAGCAATCAGGTGAACCGAAAAAAGCAAAACAGCGGTGGATTTTCCAAATACTAATTAAACATGCATGAAGCCAAAGTAATGTTTCTGAATAAAAACCAATTATATTAAGTACTGAATAGTATTAACTTATTCCATAATTCGCAATGTAATTGTCATCTTGAAATGTTTCGGTTTCGAATTGTAAAAGCGAAACAACACACCGAAGTCTTAAGATAAAAATGAAATTAGAAAAGTTATTGTAATATGAGAATACAACAGTACAAAAATAATTAATCGTGGAAGAAATGACATAAATAAACAGCCAAGCAATATTCTTAATTTTATTCTCTTAAAATTTATCCTTGCCAATATAAAAATTTACAAAAAAACACAGAAAGTACGCTCTTAGCAGTTCATAATGCAACGTTAATCAGTGTCATAAAATATAATATCCAAAGTTTCAATATTCAATACAAGTATTAATAAGTGATAATTTCAAAAACTATTTTCTTGCATGATTGTGTTGTCTTATGGCTCATATTAATTTAGTTTTATGTGTACTCAACTTTGGCACGGTTGTGTACATTAATTCTGTAGCCCCATCCTGGCCCGGGTTTTTCTCCGGTTTTCCTTTGGGTAGAGGTGAATTTTTGAAACAGGCTCTGTAGACTCTTGCCTACGGGCGCCTTCTGTTGGAGTAACACATCTCGAATTGAGAGCTATTTAAATTGTTAAGATCTATAAACAATATTTTCCGAATAATCTACAGTTTATAATAATACGTACTTGTGAAATAACTTTTATAATAATACGTACTTGTTTTATTAAACAAATTTGTTAGTATTCTGTTAATATCATAAGTATTTTTATTCTTATCTTAGGAGTGTGCTGAAATTTTTGAATCCGCCTCTGCCTTAGGACCCTCGATCGGCATTGATGGGATGGTCCCTTGCTTGCTTCCGGAGAGTAAATTAGTTTATTGTCCTTCAAGTGGTCACATGCAGTTTGTAACTGCTTTTATGACAATAAATTTATTTTTAGTTTTGTTGAGTATTGCTTTGTTAGTATTTGAAAATATAGCCGATTAGATATGCCGTTCAACTGTTACACTACTTCAGCCCGTCTTGTCAAAGTCGCATCCTCATGCTAATGCCAACAAAATATTCTTTCCAGCTCTCGTGTGCGTAATAGTACAGACCCTTGAAACGAATATTCAGATATTGAACGGCGAGTTAGACGATGTAGACGAGACATGTAAAACGTGATATTACAATTCGATCAAGCAATTAGTGTTGATAGTGAAGGAAATACTTCAAGGATTTGCGGTAGTGTAGGAGAGTCAGCGAGATAGATATTTAGGAGAAGGAACTTCACGAGTTCAGACTGGCGTGTGAGTTATCATCTAAGAGTGCAGACAAACGTGGAATACCCATGCAGCTCCTGTGTCGGACCGCAAAAACGTGCTTTTACAGAACTCTACGATACCTCACATTCCCACAACCTACCATTCGGTATTTTGTGAAAAAATATTTAATTTCAGTGTTCACAAACCCCAAAGAATGCAATAACAGCCACGATGGCAGACATACATCGAAGTGATTATCTTGTCGTAATGTTTTCAAGTATTGCAGAATGCGATGTGTGGTATTTTCGTTATCTATGAATTTGTCGGGAGGAATTTTGAATTTAATCTTCCACATACGCTTCGAGTTACTTGGGTTATAAATATAATAATAAATTTATTATCAAAAAACAGTACAAACTGCGTATGACCACGTGGAGGACAATAAACTAATTTACTCTCCGGAAGCAAGCAAGGGACCATCCCATCAAT
>NNCF01131069.1:559252-629484 GCA_002313205.1 Laupala kohalensis | reverse complement strand
CAGAGGCGGATTCAAAAATTTCAGCAAAAGTTCCTAGATAAGATAAAAAGTTAGCTGCGAGTTATAATACTAATAGAATGTCAATATGTTTGTAATTTTACGCAAAAAATTACATGTACAAGTTATTATCGAACTATAGATTATTCTGAGTATAGTGCTTTAAAATCATAAGAGTTGAAAGAAAAAAAAACCCACTAAATTCACGATTTATTGTTACAATAAACACGCCCCTAGACAATGCCTAGAGAACCTGTATTACCCAAGAAGATTAAAGAAAGACGTAAAATCGTGACAAGAAACCGAGGAAATGTATTGGTAAATGACTTTAAGCTAACTTTTCGGAAATTTTTATTGTTATCCTTTCAAAATTAAACCATATATTTAAAATTGCTCCCTCGTCACGGGCCACAGATAAAATATCAAGTTGCAACAAAATGTAGAGTTCTTGGATTCAACAAAATCTATCGCAATACAGATAAGTCATTGCTTAACGAAGATATATGCTTATGTGTTGAAATTAAAGCAGAAAATGATTTCAAAACTACTAATTTAACTGAGCATTCAGGTGCAAGAAAAAGGAAAATATAAAAAGTTAACAAGTTTCAATATTTAGAAGTCTTTGATTTACTCAACACCATAAGTTTCTGATGTTAAAGCATTCTTCAAACAACTAATTATGGACAGTTAAGTGTATTGGTTTATAAATGCTGAACGATACTGACACATATTCATTGATATATAATATACCCCAATACTACATAAAATATTTAGAAAAAATTCATTTTAATTGATGAAAATATTCGATATTTTTTGTAATTTTGTATGCTGTGGTGTTTAACGTTTCCAGGTATAGCCACTTGATAAAAAAAACTATTTGTCAAGGTGAATTTTACCAGTATGAGGAAGGTACTGATAATATAAACAAAATATATTATCAGTATTATTATCAGAAGATCAGCATTGGCACAAAAATAGGCAACAAACATTTTAGAAGTTTGAACTTTTTAAAACAAGATGAACATTTTTGGTTTAAATCATACTATCAAGTGAAATAATTCGCTTTCGCTTGACTAGAAGAGCACCACTGCAGCAATGCATAATAGCTTCTGCTGCCATATATTGAATCACGAACAGAACACGTTTTTGACCAATTAGTGCATATTGAACACCAGGGAAACATAACACTATGAACAGGAATGGGACAAGTTAACTTACCCCGTTTTTTGCACCTGAATGCCCAATCGTGTTAATTTTGTGCACGGATTATGACACAAGCAGAAGAAGAAAAAATTAGAGATCACAGGGATCATTTCCTGTTTCCTCCGGTTTCCTACTAACCAAAGAGGGATAATAATTTAAATGGTAGTATAGTAACCCCATAATGTTACCAAAAACATATGAAACAATTCATGATTGCAATATGATAGTTTTTTTTCAACAATAGTTCTCTTGTACTTCCTTCATTGTGTATGAATCAGAAATCCTTTAAGAACTGACCTGATCAAGTGAACATTGAAAACACATTTTTCCCTTTTAGAACACTAAACGAGACAAACAGAAGAACAAAAATGTCACTCGAAACACACACATTTCTCCTACGAATTCATCATTTTTAGCTTCAAGGAGCTTTCATTATTTATAGCACATATTCGGTATGAAGGGTCTGAAGAAACTAAGTAAATATGAATTCTGATTAACAGATATCCTTCGAAAACATTTGATCAGAAAATTTTAAATGACCTTTTATGTACTAGGTATAATTTGATATTATTCATATTCTAATATAACCAGATAATTTAAAATTACTAATAATTGATGTGAAAAGTGTTCTGTGATAATGATTTATGACTTTTTTTCAATGCAGTCTCGATTCATGTCCTTTTGACACAATACAAATTATTTCATGCCGAAAAAAACGTTGACAGTTCAGAAAATTTCTTTCAGAGAGTTTAACTCCTTATCATATTCATCCAAATTGATGTTGAATAAGGTAACTTATTTCACTGAATTTATCTGCGATATGATTATCAGATTTTGTGAAAGATTTCATGTCTATTCAAAAATATATACTTGTTTGCCCCTTCATGCCTTTTTTATTACCCTAAATATCACATGATGGTAACCATACAATGACGGGCAAGAACTCACGTGAAGTTTACGACGTTATCGACTTGCTATTGTTGCATTATCCGAAAGAAAACTGAACCTTGATTACCATAATTATGAAATGAATTATCGTGATATTTGGTAATAAATCAAACAATGTATTATTGAAGCTCGTTAATAAATACAGAACAGACGTCAAGTCCATTCCGCCTTTGTGCGACAATCACCATGCGTGAAAATGAAGTTTAAAAATAGACTGGTTCACTACCACCACACTTTTAATGCCTCGTGATTTCGTATTCCATCCAGTCAGTCCGAGTACAGAGATAAATTTAGAGGACTTGGCACGTGGCATGCTAAAGAAAGAGAGGGGTCATGAGGGGCGATACTTTCTGTTTCCATGTACCTTCGTAAATAGAAGACCTCGAAACAACGAACTGTAACACGGTGGCGACTCCAGGGAAATTTCCAGGGGAAAATTATTTAATACGCTTGATTAAATAATATTGGTAATACTAGTAAGTGATCCATGGTGCACAAATTTGTAATTGTAAATAGTGAATTTGTTTCAAAATATTAATTAAATGTCAAAAAACAAGGCAATATATATTCTATGTACATCATGACCCCTAATATTTTAAAACACTCGCGTAATTCCGGTCCCCCGCGATTATTCTCTAGATTTCTCACTAGGAATTATCTTCTTCTTATCTGGCACTACAGCCCTTTGTGGGCTTTGGCCATCGCGGAGGGTAGAGCTCGCGCGATATCTTGACCCCGGCACTAGAAGGAGGAGATGTGGTCAGCATCTCGCTCCGACCGGTTCGACCCCAGGATAGATCCTGGTACTCATTTTATAGCAGGCTGATGTTGGGCTGTATCTGGGTCAGTCTGGATGTTGAGGCGTGATGAAAATCCTCACCTCATCCAGCCAGCAACTCAGTGCTCTATCATGTTCCTAAAATCTTTATCACACATCTGCATCGAAAATTTGGAAAACGGCTATATCACTAATATCGCTTGTCTCGCCAATTTTTCATTTATTAACTGATTTAATTACTGACTGCAGGGCGGTCATCTTCAGTATCTTTCTCAGGACAAGGAAAAGTGGCAAAAAGGCGATATAAATGCAATATTAGTGAGACAAGCAATATTAGTTTCATTTTTGAACACGAACATTACACTAAAACCATCAACATATATTGGTGAATGGATTTTGTATCCCCCATTCACCCTAATCTGACTCAAATTAATAAATAAATAAATTATAAGTACAATCTTTTCTGGGCGATCACAGCATATATTTATTGTGTATTTTTATACACTTTGTTTCAACTGGAGATTTTCGTCAGGTGTAAATAATGTGTTGCATTATATAATTGTCGAATTAATCTGTCCCACTCTTTTGTGGTGAACAACCACGTGAACTAGAAAACTTTGTGATCCACTTCCTAAAATGTTGAAGAAATCATAACAGTATGGATCTTCGAGAGAAACTTCTCCCGATGCGAGCGCTCCCTGGCGGCCATGACCTGGAGTCTTCTCCCCAGGAGATAAACGACCTCCGGTGGCAGTCAGAAGCGGCTGAGGAGGAGAATACCTTACTGCCGCGCCCAGCTCATCCGTCAGAGACGCCAGCGGTTATCAAATGCTAAGAATGGTTTTTATCTCCACTCAACGGGATGGAGATACCAGTTAGGAAAGAACCATTTTATTCGATAGTGATGGAATGAGAACATGCTTTGTTTTCTCCAGATAACCTTCATTAAAAGCAACTAGATTTCAATATGAAAATATTTTTATTGCTTGAACAGGTTAATACGTTTATCAAATTATTCTTATGTTTATTTCCTGATCAACTTATTGAGTTGAAATCATTCATTGAAAAGAGAGAAAAACCCTGAGCATAATTTTCGAAACATGTCTATATTTTCAAGTGTATTCTAAGTTACGTAGGTATTTATTTTAACATATTCAGGTGCTACAATACAATAATACATTCGTATTGAAAGAAACGCGTAATAAATTTTCCAATATTACGAGTTGTTAACTAAAATTAAGTAACAAATTGTCAAGACTACACGTCACGCAAGAGGGTATTGTAGTTACGTGCATCTGAATCTGAGTAAATCACAGCCCAAATATCTGTTAATAAACAGCTACAATTATGAAGTATGGAATAAGGGTGGCCTGTGCCTTCCTGTAGGAAAATGCCTATAAGAAAAGATTTCAAAACAGTACTATGTACCCAAAAGGATCCACTTAAGGATCTGTCAACTGGAAGTATTAAGCACACGCTTTTTGGATCTGAACCTCATGAATTAAATTGATGAACCTTACATGGTTAATTAAAACACAGTGAAAACATTATTCTTGAAGGTCTTCACAGTGTATTTCGTTCTATGTTGTGTGACAAAGTAAACCGACCATGTTTTTGAGAATACATATAAAAAAATTCAAATTCCATAACATTATATGAAAATCTCCAAAGACTATAAAAGTACATTGAGAATGTACAGTTATGAATAATCTTGCTTGCATTAATTTCGATAATAGATCCCCATCAATCTTCAAAACGTAATTTGTTTTACTGTTTCTCAACACACTGACGTGACTCTATAAGACTTTCATAAGGAACCGGGTGTTCGCCTCAGGTTCAGACTCATTTGTCTCTCTTGAACAGCTCCGGCCCACGAAGGGCCAATGCTTTATGTACAGCTGCAGCTTCGGTGTCACATAACTCAACCTGAGTAATCTTTTGTTTCCTTCACGGTAGGATAATAAAGGGAATGTTGAACCTATCTCGCCATGTCATACGTTTGTAAAGCAACTATTGGGACATTTCTCCGATATCTACTGAGAGAAACATGAAAAATATCGATCAGAACACTGTCCGGTGAAAAGATTTTCTCCACTTTTCAAATGTAGTGATTAATCTAAATCGAGACTGGAGAGAAATGAGAGTATGAGCTGCTGTAACCGTACGAGCGGTAACGACCCAGTAACTATACGAGCGGGTACAAGAAAAAAGTTTGAAAAAGAACATAGTTTGTCCATTAGTACAACATTTTGAAAATGAAAAATTTTATGAAAGTTATTTAGTGATTTCCAAACCTGCTTAGTTTTTCTGTATTGCTCGTAAACTAGTCACAATTGTTGTCAAATTGATGGTGCCAAGTTGTCAAAATCTATTCTCATTTATATTACCAATACCTCAAAGCGAACGCTAGAAACATCAGAATACAATGTTATTAGGAGGGAATGGAAATTAGATAAATTTCTGGATAATCAAAGAGAGGATTGGGTCATGATGAAGAAGAGATAGAATGATAACATTTAAAAAATGGACCACATTTAAACAAGGATAGACACATGGTCTCAGAAAAACAAGTAGGTTCGTCTTTTTTTAAGGAAATCTATAATAACAATTATGTTTATAATTGGCTTCTTCAAGGACGCAAGTGCCGACTAAAAGCTCAAATAAAGGCTGTAAGTTTCGTCACTCTAAATAAGTAAACATTTTTCGTGTTCACTCGAGATAGACCTAGATTAATAATGTGAAGTACGGTTTATCTCTTCTCGGGAATAATTTCATAATCTTTGTGACGTTTAACCTTTCTACTCTAAAAAACGAGCTCCCGCCCTCCGATATCGTTTCTTGTATCGAATCGTTTTAGAAATGTAATTTTTGGCAACATATTCCACGAGTGAGTTAATCATAATGATAAAAGTTATTGTTTAATTAAGATAAAAGTTATTTTATGCAGTTTAGAGGTTTTTTTATTTTTAATCATCTCAGTTTGGTATCGTTCTATAGCATTCAACCCTACTTGACGCAATAGGGGAAATGAGAATTTGGGCTACAAAGGTGATGTCGCGTGGCAACATTAAGCTGACTTTCTATCCATCATACTGTGGCCTTCAAAGCAATACTGTCAAATATTTTGTCGTACCCTCACTTAGCCCAGAGTCTCATGATTGTCCCGGAACTTTTTCATTATGTGAAGAACACACCACACACAAAAGTTGTACACTTCCACATCTCATCGTCACATTTTGAATAAATATACACAGGCAATGGTTGACGTTTCATTCAATATTATTGTTTTAGATTTCCCTCCCCTCCCCCTGAATACATAGAAGAGTGGTTCTCAAAGTGAACGCCGCGGCAACCACAGGCACTGCCATCATTGCTGCTGCATCGGCGCGAAAGTTCAGAAAATTAAGCTCATGTTTAATTTTCACTTATTGAGACTAATTGTCAACTGGAATGGCCTCCTGTAACGGCGTTCCTAACGCAGCATTAATGTTTCCTCGAGTTCCCAAACCGTCCCTTGGCTCTATGAACAAGAGAGCCAAGGGACGCGCCTCATCAACCAATCACTGCAAGTTACGCCACAAGAGTATTTTACCGAAATACCATTTAACTTTATTTCACATTTGTCTCCCATGCCCCAAACTTGAGTCCTGTTTTTGTCGTGTTACCAGTTTACTTCTCATTTATATTTTTTTCTTTCGTGCTATGTTCTATGGTATCACGTTCTGTGCCTATGAACCTTCGAAAGGAACAGAAACCGCCCCCATCACGGAGAGTTCAGCGTAACCTACTACCATTAAGTCATATGTCTTTCATATACAGCACTTCGATGCTACGTTGTTGTAATCTCAATTTTTTTCTTTGTTTCTAATAATTTTTTGACTTCTCGTGTTAACGATACAGTGAAACAAATTATCACAAAAATTCCCACCCATCTATTCAGATTCCCAAAAGTATTTCCTACTCTTTCGCACATTGACATTATTTATACTTGTAAAAATAACTTGTGAAATTTTTGTGTCCCGTTTTTGTTCCCTTTATGTTGTTGATTAAATCACTCGTTTCTTTCTGAAAATTTTAATAAATACGTATGTTTGTCTTCCCTGTATCTTTATCGCAATCCATCTTCCAATTATTTTCTCGTTCATTTTTTACTTATCTATATAATAAGACTTGGACGTGCCATTCCGGATAGAAGAAATTGTATTCAAATTGTGTTTCGCTAAAATTTTAAGAGTTTCACACGCTATACGTGAGTTTTGCCCGAGAGAAAAATTCATAAGGTACTACATTACAATCCCTTCACTGGAGTTATTCCACAATCTCTTTCTTGACCATTAACCTTTCCCTGTAGAAAAAAGCTATCGCCGTCGTCTCAACAGCAGTTGGCTTCGCCATTCCCCTATCGCTCCTCAGCGCGTCGACGATGCTAGCGTGAGATTGAAGCTCTTTGCTCTTTCAAGATCCGCGAAAACAGTCGACTATCTCGCGAGAGAAAAGAAAAACCTTCTTAATAACAAGTAACCATCTATTTCTGTTTGGGGCACATTTACATGGATAAAAGAAATGATTGTATAATTCTGAACAGGTTAAGCTCCTAATGATGTTTATGGTTTGAAAGATAAGGAATGAAGTATGGTTTCGCCGAACAGTGATGAAGAAAATTTGCGGTCTTGAAAGTTTATGAGATCTTCGAGAAATTGCTGCGTGGAAATGGTTATATTCGGCAAATTTAATTAAAAATAAATATTCTTCGGAGATGTCCTAGCAAAGAACGTTTTTTTCTATTCTAAGAACGGTCATGTATTTGATTATTTTATCACCGAATGCACACGAAACGCGTTAAGGAATATTCGTCATTGAACAAATGTCATATATGCTTTACATAATTTGTTAAAAATTACACAATACACATCTTGAACAAGAATTGAAGATAAGTGTATTACGGTCGCAAAAATCCTATGCTACGGATAAAATATTTAAACACCACGACTGCATCAAGGTCAAATTTTAATGTTTCATTCCCTGATTCTCAATTTATTGCATCTTAGATTGTTTACCTGCAGTATTATCTTGGACGAAAGTAAGGTGTCGAATTTTTCTTTATGCAAAAGAAAGAAGGGATAGATACACGGGGAAAGATTATGAAGGAATACGGAAAATGTGCACTTGACAATATATTTTACATTTTTCGTCTCTAGAGCTAAAATGCACAAAACAACTAATATGTGTGGTATTATTATACTGCAGTAAATGTTCGTGATACAGGCACAATGTTTCCGGGGCACAATGCCAAAAGGACAGGAATATCTCATACCGCTCGGATATTCATCTAGATTTTTACGCATCTACGAGAAATGATATGCGTACACTGAGGTAAATTTATTTACCTTCCAAAGATGGGGACAGTTCATATTCACTGAAGATTCAATACATATTCACTGTTAACTCCAAAGTTATTTTAGCAGAACAATATGAAAAATACTTCGTGCATCTCGGTTACATATATTGAAAAAAATGAGCGCCAGGAAAAGTAGTGGACCCAAACTTCTGGATTTAAAAAGAAGATATGAGCATGAGCTTTATTCTCTCATCCGTGATATACAGTACATTTCGATTCTCGTTAAGTTCTTTGGGAGAGATGTACATGTGAAGCGAAGAATACATTCGCGAAACAGAAAGGCTCTTACCTGCGCAACGTCATAAATCTTTCGGGAAACGTTTAACGGAGGTTAGTATTATACGTAACATTAGATTTTTATCGCGAAATATCGATACGTACAAAGTACTTTGACCCTGAAATAAAAATATTGAAGATGTAAATATATTAAATCTTAAGACAAAGTTTTAAGTCAGTTGACAAATCAGTCCTGCATTTTAGATTAAATTTGAAACTTTTATTTCAAAGTTCTTACAGCGAAGAGTAAAATAAATTCGTCACAAATGTCATCGTGATTTGGTTTGTTTTTATGGCCGTAAATTATAATAATTCATGGACATACTTTCCCGCATTTCGTGATCTTGGTGGGAGGGCACTAATTACGGTTTCTGAGAACTGTACGAGCAGTTGTTCCCAGACTACATGCTACACGGTCTCCAGTAACTTCTCGTACTCGAAGCACGGGACACGAAGTAGACTTCTATTTCTTAGAAGCTAAGCCATCGCATCATTTAAAGGTTATTTCTCGCAGCCCACTTCTTTCAATTCCCACTCCATGTGCCATGTCTGAGAAAACAAACATGCACATGCTCAGATTCTCTTCCTCTCTTGTACACTGATTGTTAGAGCGCAAATAGGAAGTGTTTGTTAACATGACGTTGCTTCAACAATCGTAATTGGATTTACAGAATTAGATTCTCAGCCATGAAATACTTCCCTGGAATTCCTAAATAATCTTCGTGGGAAAAGCGTGAGAATAGCACAATCCGGATAAATAAAAAACAACCACTGAAATAATAATTGTATAAAAAACACATAAAATAGTCTTGTCATAGATTGAGAGATGTAGTGGGGTGTATAAAAATATAATTAAAATTTAAAAATAATAAAAGAAAATCGACTACAGTCGTTCTATTGAGCAAAAAGGTTTTTCGCCCGCTTAGCGAGCATCAGCCGTGCTGGGAAGGACATGAATCTATTTTTTATCATCTTCACTGATGCACGATGAATGAGGACAAATATATTTGCTAAACAGAACCACAACAGAGCAGACAATTTTCAAAGTTATTTTTAATTTTCAGGTTTTTCATGTAGGCGGGATGAGGAAAAGAGGAAACTCGTGCAAGTTATTGCATAGGATGAAAATGAAGTGTTACCTTTTCTCTTAATATTTTCTAATGTTGCCTTGGTAACATTTTTTGGAGGTAGGGGTGTGAGCTTTACTGAAACAATTTCCAGTCAGAAGCCAGATATCAGAAGGATTGGGCTACTTTTAAGATGATGACTAAGCTATCGAAATAATATGATTGCAAAAATTCAAAAATACTGAGACCAAGGCTGGGAATAATCATATCAGATTTAAGAATAAATGAGAAAATTTTGTTAGAAACAAGGTGCAAGATACACAAGAAAAAGAAACAAAAACCTTTCCGTAGTAAGCTTGATATCAAATGCCAAAAAGAGATTTAGTTGTATAATAATTTTGAGTTTTTGGGAAGTTTTCTCCTTTTAACGCACAAATAATTACCATCTTTACACAGCCTAACACTATAATAACATTTCGTAATTCCTGATTTCTTTATTCATTTAGATCGTTTATACCTAAAATTAAAAGAGAAACCCATCCAAATTGCTTTAATATTATGTCTAATACAAATTTAATCCAAGTCTTCTGCATGTAGTTCATCTTATAAACACAAATTGAATCTGTATAGTACCGTTTGTAGACAAGTAAATGAGAATTCAAAAACTACGTTGGGAATACAATAAACCCGTTATACCTGTATAAAAACAATGTCTTTCACTCATTTTCAAGTACACACTTGTTAATTGTTATGCTTTTCAGTACCAGTTAAAATCGAAACGTTGTTTATTCTATGTCTGGGACTAACACGCAATCTAAAACGAAAAAAATAAAATTATGAAAGAAAGTAATTTATTTTATCTATTTTTATCACAAAACATAAAACTGAAAAGATAAAAATATAGATCAATACGAGTGAGAAAAATATATTGTACAATAAAAAGTTTGTCTCTTTCCAAAAAGGTAATGTTAAATGTGAATATTTCTTCTA
This sequence comes from Laupala kohalensis, assembly GCA_002313205.1. Taxonomy (NCBI): domain Eukaryota; kingdom Metazoa; phylum Arthropoda; class Insecta; order Orthoptera; family Trigonidiidae; genus Laupala; species Laupala kohalensis. Next base: position 618,827 of record NNCF01131069.1, on the reverse strand, counting down.
TAGAATAAGCCAAACTACAATCAATATATTGATATTAGTTGCAACTGTTATTTGTTGTGTCTTTTCAAAAATGATCAAAATATAGTCTTTTTACAAAAATATGCAATATAAAAGAAATGTCTGGCAGAACAAATCCATAGGAAACTGCATGAAATATAACAATAAATCCCAATCAGATATGCATAATAATCAAAAAATAAGAGCTAATTTACATAGCAGTAACACATCCACTACATACAACGGAATTGTAAGACTTAGAGAATGGACTAAAATTTCAACAATGACTAATTGAATAAATTAGTAACAATAGTATCAACAACAAAATAAATTATCTATATTGTACAATAATCTATAATACTTAATATTAGTATCACCAATAAAATAGTAATATAACTAAGTACAATAATTCAGCAAGTAAATATACAGCATATATCATCAAAATAAATTATAATAAATATCAACACAATAAATATGCCAACTACCACATCATCCAAAAGACATCGCCACCAATATATGGACTAATAAATATAATAAATATAGTAAAGTAATATTAATTTATTAGCCGAATTGTAGACCACAGCCGAAATGTAAGCGATTAAACCAAAGTAAATTAATACATTAATCACAAAATTACAAAAGCAACGATGAGATAAACTATTTAGTACCTGGATTGAAGAATAAAATACAAATGAAATGATATTTAATTTATTTTAAATGCAGGAATGTACTGGAATTTCGGAAGCTGATTTCACTTCGTTGACGTCTTCTGGTTCCAAAGGCTCTAGAGGCTCAAAATCTCCGTCAATTCTCATACAAAGTCCGATGAGATCGGGATACATTTGAGAATTGGACATCAATCCATATTCTCTTAAAGTTTTATTATCTTCCATGATCCGTTGACTCCTTGTGTACAGTTGCATGTTAATGGCGGGCTGTTTTATAATACTTTCTAACGTTTTCTTTAGTTCTTGAACCGTCATTGTATATGGAACAGCTGTAAATACAGACAGTTTCTTTCGCTTTACCCTGATATTAACATCCATTTCAAAAGTTTAGTTGCGGAGAAAATACTTCAAAATTAGTGAAAATAAAACAAAAATTTATTACTTTAGTTTGTTTGCTGTATAAAAATATTTATCTGAAATAAAATATGAATATCGTGTTTGCGTAGTCAGGATTGTTGTTACAATGAAAATCAAAAAATCGCGGAAAGTGGCAGAAGAGGATTATGCACATAAATAAAGATAAAAGCCACGACCTACTTTATCATTATCGTATGTACTCGAACTTCTCATATTACATTTGAACACTCGAAGTTTTGCTAATGTTTTTGGCGAGTTGGTGAGAATTTGAACCATTACAGAGTGCAGTACCTCCAAGTTAGCGCAAGATAGCGCTAGGGTCACCCCTATCCTTTGTCAGGTGTTACAATCAAACTCTCTCGCGACATGGTTCAATTTGTGACCAGCCTCCCCGCGAAAAATGCCATAGACATACACAAACCGTGGGCACGTTCTTTTTATTTATTTATTTTTGATATGGGGAAGTCTTATGTAAACTACAATCACTAGCATGATCAAGTAGATCTTGATTAAAGCAAATACAATTCTTTTTTGAGGGGGAGTGAGGGGACAAGTAGCCAAATTACTTTAACCCATGCGTTCAATTTCACTCGTACTTGTGTTTAATTTTTTATTTCCTTATAAGTTTTCTGTGTGATTATTATCTTCCATTGTCGTTTTTACGAATAATATTTTCATTAACATAGAACACGAAAAAATAATTGTGATACTCTTTTTTCTAGCGATTTTCTTTTGTTTGATTTATATCGGAATTTAACTGAATGAAAATACTAAAAAACTGAGTAAGGTGAAAACAAAGTTATTAATTTTAAGATTATTTACTTGGTGACAATTTTTAAAATGAAGATAAGCACGAAACTATAATACTTTTTTGTGTTCCATGTACATTTCAGAGCACTAACCTAATTAAGTTAAAAGAAGAACATGGATTTCCCAATAGGTTCTGCAGAAGGAAGCATACCAGCGAAAACCTCAACAGAAGAGACAATTCTTGCTGTCGAAACAAATGATTCGGAAAAGGAAGAAGCAAATAGCGTCTCCGAAGAATCCAAATATGTTGGGTTAATTAACTTACCATGGGAAATTGTCGAGCATATTTTCGGATATTTTACATTCCATGAATTGACGAAATTGCGTGTGGTGTGTCGTAGAATCAACAACATCATTGCAGGAATGTTGGCTTCTTCGTTCTACAAACTTAGAGCTCGATTGGATGCATGCAGGGAGAGAGTACAAGCAACAGTGTTCAAAGGTATGCTGACCCAGTGGCGGTTCTGCAACAGCAGTTTAGATGTTTGCTTCTTCGTTTTGCATGACGTCTTTGGATATTATGTTTCGAATGACTTGTGTTGTTTCTTCCCCGGGAAGATAATCGATCAATTTCATCGCATTATTAAAATAACTAAAGGCACTCCCGCAGTTCTACACACGTACAACAAATGCTTGGATTTATTACAACAACTTATCGGTCTCGTAGATCGTGCATGTAGACATTTGAAATTTTTCATTTTACCCCAACTCCAGTTGTAAACTCCGTTTTCTCAAAACCAAACATTCCATGGAATAAACATGAATACCATTCTAATGAGTGAAGAACTTTGTAAACGTTTTCTTTATTATAGAACAATTAATTTAGTTTACAAAAATGTGACTATAGAGTTCAGGACACTTTCTCAAAAAACTGCTCACTGTTTTATAGGAGATACAAATGCATTCCGGGTAAAGTTGTATAACTACTCAACCATCAAAGAAAGTGACATAGAGTTAACTTTAATTAAGCACTTTAATCATACACCATTTACCGACTGATGAAAATTCAAAGAATTTTCCCTGTGTTTGTCTCATGCAGAGCGAAAATAATTTTGTTTTCTTCAATTTTCAATGTACATTAATTATCCAAGAAACAATGCTTCTACTAAATAGAAAATTGCCCTATTTATTTTAAAGAAAGGGAAAAGATGACCTTAGAAGTCTTTAGAAATATAGAAAATCTTACGGTATATCATTCACAAGACAAGTTATTCATGCTACATTGTACAGCGGGTTGCCTGCCGTGAACTCACTCAAGGGGGATACAGTAGGCAACCATTTCCCCATTACCGCTAATGTTAATTTTTTACTTCTTAAGGTAAACGTTTTGGAAAAACTACTAAAACTAGAAATATGATTTTTTTCTACATATTTACAATATTTAACATTAATGCCAAGTTAATTGAACTACATTAGATTTATAGAAACTGGGTAAAAAATTGATTTTTCTAGCTACTGTTCATTCTTATTTTGACACGTTTTAATTTATAAATAATTTTCTACCAAAACAATTTTTCTCAATTTTTTAGGAGATGTGCATTGCTATCTTGCACATTTACTGCATGAATCTTAATCTTTTATCTTTTTTTAGTGTTTGTGACAATTGTATCTAAATGTGAAAAAAGTAGTCTTGAGAAAAATTGATTTAAAGTTAACACAGGTATGTTATTGAAGAAATTCCCAATAACAACTTACATTAATATTTTCCTGAACCATAGTTTTGTCTGAATCATACTGGTCTTCCTTCTTTACTTTCAGTGCTCTTTTCTTTTTTCCGACTTCCTTGGTGCAAACCAAGAAAAATATTATTTATGACAATATGTTCAATTTTGAAAAATGGGGTGTCACATTAAAATATCTTGCATGTGCAGGCTTTCAGGAGAAAATATATAGCTCGTGAATTAATTATCAGATTAAAACGAAACGATGAGGAGTTAACGCAGAAAGGAGCGGCCTATTCAAATCCATAAAAAAACGAAAACTCGATTATTATTTTTCAATCCATTTGCTGTCTCCCCTTATATTAAACGTACGAAAAGAGCAAATAAATAAAATCTAGTTAATTAGAAGAGTAGGATGTCATTCTATATTGCTGATTGGCATTGAATGCTTGGTAAGTCCAGTGCAATTTCATTTACGATTGACTCGCGTCACGTAAACGCTGGCAGAGAAACATAGATTTGCTTCCGACAAGCGTGATAGCCTAGAAGGGAGCCCAGCCGTCTCGTGATATCACGCGATCTTGTCAGCTCCCAGGCTTCCCTCCGTAACCGATAGGGCGCGCATTACGTCGTAAACGAGGCGATATTTGGGTTTTAATCGTTGTACGCTTTCAATTGAATTGAAGGCGGCATTATTTACTATTCGATGGAAGACTGAATGTAAATCAGTTCCTTAGAAGTAAAAGGTCGGGAGTTCAAGTTTTTTAATTGATTTAGTACAATTTTCTGTCCATAATAAAGCATTTTATTTTGTGGTTGAAGTCCAGATCATTATATTTGTGTGTCGTAAAGAGTCTCATGCCCACATTTCAATAAAAGGTATAAGTTTGGAAGTCTTTCTACACCTCGCTTGTTAATAACGCTTCAGAAGAAAATACAAATAACGTTATTTATTTTTTCCGGAGACTGCTTACATGGAGGTTGCAGTTTCACAAAGAGTCATTGAAAATTTTACTCTTGAAAAATTATATTTATTAGCTCTCTTGAAAATTTGTATACGTATGAATCTAGACTCTTACTTATGAGGTAGAAAAAAGAAAATATTTTGTGTTTCCTTACATGTTTAGAAATGGGTAAAAAATTACGGACACTTCAATTTATTTTATTACATCAAGATTTAAGAGAATGTGTATATCTTTATACCATGTGTTGTTAAAAAGAATGTTAAAATGAACATAATCAAAATATGAACCCGTTTCTGTTGTTTGAGAACTGAAAAATGTTGTGGGTTTCGTTTCAGAAAAGTAAAATAGAAAGAATTTGGTTTGCTGAATTATAATAATTAAATATTTTTTTAAAATAAAATGAATGGCATTATATGGTATTATTGTTAAAATCTTTTTTTTTTTTTTACAAAAATGATGTTTTAAAATATTAACATTATGATGCTAACTCGGTTCACGGTTATTTCTCAAAAATCTTTATTAAAACCTCTCCTTTATGTCATCGTCAATCAAACAAATTAATTCATTTGAAATCAATTAACTACACACTAATATATGGATAGTTAACTTGAAACATTCGTTACAGATAAAATTAAAAACCTCACTTATAATTGGGTCCACTTCTAGTACGGTTTTTCGACTATTAGAATGACGATTTCTTTAGGGCTTTTGATTGCACTTTCAGTCCGGTAAATGTCCCGTTAAAATAGTTTAAACAATTCACATGAACAAATAATAAAGAAGAAATCAAATATATTTTTAAAATATCAATATTTCCCATCTGTAATGGAACTTCTTTAATGACTGAGACACACAAATACTTATCAAAGGAATCTCCACCTGGTTGAATTCACACCTGTTTTGCTGATAAACAGGTGGACAAGCTCAGATGAGAGTTTATTGTTCGAGCTAATTCTGCACGTGCACTGTTGTGTCATTTCCGAAACAATTTCACGCGTGTTTTCACAAGAAACAAACCCGGTCAAGCCATTTCATAGTATCGAAACTCACTTAAGTCTTTTCCTATGACTTAAATTTTAATGAATCGGGAAATGCTTTTTTCAAAGCAGTTAGGTAAATCTAAGAATATTAAAAGAAATATTTTCCGTTTTTAATATTGGAATTTTTCTATAGAAATGAATTTGGAGATTGGATGTACCGTTTTGGAAGAAAATTGTAAACAGTTAAAAAAGGACCATTACAACTACCAAAACCGAAATGAATTTCAAAACCTACTGATTATTACTCGTATGGTTGCGAAATCTTTGCGCGAGATACCGGGTGTTATATTAGGTATTACATTTACAACAACAGTATTCGCAGCTATCGAGAACAAATATGACGCAACAGTCCTTACTGAATCATTTGACATAATGCATCTACTACTCGTTCTAATGCTTTGTTGATTTTATGGTGGGTAGCATAAAGTTCTGGATTTTTTAATATGATTTTAGTATAATAAAGTGATGAATATACCAATAAAATTTTTAAACATGAATTTCCATATCCTACATTTAAAATACGCCCGTCCTACGCCACTGAAATACGCACATGTTTAGAAGAACAAATTTGTAAATCTTACTTCAGACTTATATTACATACTTGGTACATCGTGAGGAATAAAATGACTTATCAAATTGGTGTGGGGTGGCATGTCTTATTTACCGACTACGTGAACCACGAGAAATATATTTATTGAAAATAGGGTCTTACCATTACGTGGAAGGGATATTTCACATTTTATGCAGTAATGGACTAACAATATATTGAGTACAGTAAATATTAAGTCGTTTTATTACCGACTGATTTCCATAACGCAACCGGCCAGCCAATTTGCATAAGACCATCCATTTTCTAAAAACTTAGTAAGATATCATGTGAGTAACGTTGCGTTCTAGCGGTTCAGTTGTTACTTCGTTTCAGAAGTAAATCCGATTCACGGATTTCCATCAAATTTAATTTCATTCCAGTCCTTGTGATTTACTCTTCCACTTCCTCGGTAATGTTGTTTCATCCCCATCTACTTTATCAATTCTGCTGCTAAACGTACCATCCATTTCTAAGAAATCGTGTTCTAACAAAACATTAGAAAAAAATATTGATACAATAGCTTTCTTTGAATTTTCACTGCGGAAAGTGTCATGTTGGAAGATGCTCGGCGATACGTGTGAATAAACAATTTGAACAACGGTTATTTATGAATTGAAACTATGTGAATGGATTGAATATGACCTCTAGATACGTAATATAATCGATTTTTTCGAATTTCATGGTTATTTAAAATAAAATCGCTTCAAATTGTACAAAATCATGCCTTTAATATTATATTTAAAATGATAGTTATATTATAATATTTTGCGAAGAGTCAAATTTTTAATAGAGTTTTCTTGTGTTCACAACCTGTCAATTAATGTATTAAATACAGAAAAATATTATTAAACCTGAATGATGAAATTAATTTGAAACTATTGAGAGAAGAGTGGGATTGTATCAGACCCAGTTTCCTTCAACAAACACAATTTTCCTTTCGTTACAGACGAAAATAACTCTCCAAATGATAATTCAACATAATTATTTTCAGCAATGTTTCTTGTCTTGACTTTATAGACCGTGACCTTCATGATATCGGAGAAAATAACAGAAATTACTTCAAATTTCCTGAATCGAAGTAAAACAAACGTTTGTTCCGTGACCTACGTCCATGACACGAAAACGTTGCGAGAAAAATATGTTCGGTTTGCGTTGGAATGACTCCAAGAGAATTGCGGTTTAAGCTCTAACTTCGCACACCTCCAACACATAATTGATTTTTCTCTCTTTAAAGGTCAAGCTCCTTTTCTCTGCACAATCAGATTCTCGTAGTAGCGAGATTAAAAACTGTTGTACACAAGTTTTTTTAAAATGAAAACTACTAAAACTCTTGTTGACGTATTTAAAAATAGTTATGTTCTGCTGAGTGTCACCAAACATTTCAAATAACTATTCTATTATTGGGTGACGATGTAAATATTGAAAATTATTGGATACATGTAGCCTATACAGTCCACACGATTTAAAATAACACTCCATATATTACAAGAATAATATTGTGAATTACCTTACCTAGTAATATAAAATTTTATCTATTATTATAAATTATTTATTGTATTATATCAGTGTAATCATATTTATGACCGTGTTTCGTTCACAAACAATATTCCATCTGAAATATGATGAGATTAGGCTCTGTTCAATGGGTTAACGACTTGGCCTCCCATCCCACCACCACCAAATACATCATTCTCCAACCAAAATATTTTTTCGTAGGATATATGATTTGAATTTTCGTATAAATTTTTTTACCTTTTATCGTTGTTCTGTGTAGGTTTTCCTTTACTGTACAGGCTTTGAGAATATTGTTTTCTTTTTTTTTATCAAGTTGTCGTAAATGAACAAAAAATAATTATGCGAAATCACTTTTAAACTCACCAGAAAAAATATTTTATTTGACATTTGTATGCTTAATAACTACGTATACTGATTTCTTGTAATTTTCAAAACTTATATTCAAAATTTTTTCTTTCTCAAAATTCTGCGATCTAATCTCAAGTGTCGCATATCATCAGTGAACAAGATCCCGATTCAATAGGAAGGAGAGTATTCAAGTATGTAATATTTGATGAAGGATAAATGCATCACAATTTAGTGATAAATCCTTGTTAATAGATTTGTCTGTTATACATTTATTAGGATAAGTTGCGAGATGGTTTTCGTAAGATAAGATCATCGCAAACCATTTTCTATTAAATTCATAATTTTAACAGACCAATAACCAACTCGACAATTAAACTGCACAATGATTCGCTGTATGGGTTTCATTTTTTAATCTCTCTTGAATCTTTAGTATTTGTGGTGGTACTATCCAAGTTGTAGTGTTTGTATAAATTTAATACGACTTCTAGGTCTACAGGAGAATTCTTATAATTAATATTAATATTTTTGCTCTCACGTTTCTCAGGATGTTTCTGCGAATTCCGTATAACAGCGGGAAGGTACCAGGACCCAACAAGGGCGTAGAAAAACTCTCTACAACACTGATTCCTGCTTTTTCTTTCTGGTTGTTTTCGTGCTCTTATTTTCACGCTAACATAACGAGGAGGATGGTACCTTGGCTTCAGGTACCTTGTTGCCGCGTTACATGTGGAGGTGCCGACGTTTCGGCATCCATACTGTCACATTCGCTCTGAAGAAGACCTCAGTATGAAGGTCGAAACTTCGGCACATCGACAGATGACGTGAACACAACCTAGGAACCAAGATACCATTGGCACCGGCCGCGGATAAATATGTAGACGTTTCTTTTTTCTGGATCATATTAAGTGGAACTATAAGGTTTCTTTCCTATTTTATTTCACGTCAATCAACACATACTGGCGAACATCATTGTGCAGTACATCACATCATCTCTTGCTCTGTTTTGAAAATGTTGGGTAACCAAGAATATTTGAACTTGAAGATTCACGAGTGTCATTAACATGTCCTTCAACAACTTTCAGTCACTTGTGATGTTATAGTTATTTCGTCAATGATATGAATATAAGTTTGGCTTGAACATACATTCCGGTTCAGTAACGATACATATCTACATTGAATTCAATAAATAAAATGAGAGTGAAAAAATCACTCAAAAATCTTTTCGTAAAGATGTGAAGAGAGTTAATCCTTTCTCTGGTTAGTGTTTCGTTAGAAAACTATATATATTACAAAACTATATATGATAAATACGTAAAGAACTCCCACAGAATAGGTATAGTAGTATCAAATATCGTTAACGGTTTATAAAGAAATAATACTTTGATGTGAATATGGGAAATATTTCCCCCATTCATTGTTATGTTACACTTTATTTCCATGAATTTTACGCTTCTTGGAATAATATCAGTTGAATTGAAGTAGATAGGGATACGAAACGAAAGAATGAAAGGTTAGAAGAAAAAAATTCGTGAGTGAGCACTAGGTAGAGAAGGAATTCAAAGCAATTCATGCAAAATATAGAAATTGAAACTCATTATGCTTAAGTCATGTTCACCATTAATCTTTTTCTTATCTACATCATAAAACAAGTGTAATCAAAGTTTTAAAAAAGAAGCGCAGTATGACGGAAATAATTATGGATGTGTATGAACATTTCTGGGAAGAAAGCTACAATTCAATTAACGTAATAATATGCGTAATTAACTAATTTTGGGGTGGTTCTCGGGTAAAGGTGTCGTAATAACTGTTGTCCTAGTTTAACCAAGGGTGAAATCTAGAGAAAACGAGTCTCATTTACATATCAAGTTTCCTTGTTCATCAATAACCTCATAAACTACATTGCTTTGTTCCATGATGACATTAATTAAGATATAAACATGTTCTGTTTATAATCTCAATTTCTCAGTACTGACACGCTCCACTTAAAAACTTACGAACGACTGAAGACGTCAAAAATCAAAATATGTTATTTTCATAGCAACCAAGAACTATCTTTAATCTATAAAAGTGAAGAACATTCTTTCAAAATTACATTTAAAAGAAAAATGGGAGAAAAAAGCACATATTAACAATTTTTCGATTAAAATTAATTCACCTTAAAAAATCTGCGGAATTTTTGTGAAACTTTACATGTATGAGACAGAGAAAGTTCACTTAACGCTAAAGAAGCGCAGCGTCTATTACATAAAATAAATAACTATACTTGTATAAAGTTTAGTTCTGGCGTCGATTCAATCGCGCGAATCTTTATGTTGCATATTCGTTTTTTCGAGGTCGTGATTCTTTTATTATCTTCTCTACGTCTTTACCAATGTGGTGAATTATTAGATCGACGAGTTTTTGTGGAGTATTTCACTTGAAGATGATACATTTGCACTCCATTACATATTTTTCTTCTTTAATTACTTGTGCGAATAGTTGGTACATCCAAGATTTCAATACTTAGATTTTTATCTAGATTTTCTGAATAATATAAAGAGTTGATAATAAAATGTATTTAATAAATAATTAATAACTTACGACCTTTTATGGACTNCCCGGGATGGCGCAGTTGGTAAGCGCATGAGCCAACTGCGCCATCCCGGGATAAGCGCATGAGCGCGCTAAGCTCAAATCCCGAGTTCGAATCTCGGTCCCGTCTCCCATTTTCAATCAACATAACATAATTAATATAAATATATGTATTATTAGTCCATAAAAGGTCGTAAGTTATTAATTATTTATTAAATTAGATTATATAATGGACGTTAATGGTAGTAGTATGAAATGTACTTGTAAAATAACTTTTAGTTTTCCGTTTAATACGAATTTGTTGATATTCAGTTGATAATATAACATGTAGCTAAAAATTGTATTCGTATCAAAGAGGTCACAAACCATGATTTCGTCTTGGGGCGCCACCACTACCTCAGGTCTTTCGATAGGAGTCGATGGGATGGTCCCTGTTTGCTTCCGAAGAGTAAATTAGTTTATCTTCCATGTGTTCATACGAAGTTCTTCTGTTCGTACGAAGTAACTGTTCTTCCGAAAATAAATGTATTATTTCTATTTTCATTATTATTATTTTCAGCTGGAGAACTAGTTCAATAGTTTGCTTTTAAGATTAATATATCCGTACTATTTGTTCGAAATCTTCGTTGCTTGTTTGTGCGCAACACCGCAGTGCATGTGCTGGTCTTGGTGCAGTGCTGAGGAGTGAATTCGCTTTGAGCGTGCGGAGAATGATAAAGAGACACGATGAGCAAAATATGCTCTCACGTTGGACGTATGCTTTCTTAGCACGACATACGCAAAGGTCATCGATCAGGGCGTCGGATCTAGGTAGAACTGCACTGCTTTTTCTGATGAACAATAGTCCGAGGAAGATAGCTTACGGAGAGACTGTCACCTTCAAGGGTTGTTTTCTTTCAACACACAAATCATTGCAAGAATTGTTTAATATGTTACAAGAACATGATAAAACATAATATTGGAATCCACGTATCTATTTTTACTGTTCCATTCAGTTCTGTTAATGATCTTTAACTTTTCGTTTCGGGCAGCATATTCAAACAATTGGAAAACAAATTTCAATATTTTATTGTTAATTATATTGAAATTTCTATTTGCTACTTCAAACGTTTGTACTCATTCTTCAAAGATGAAATAATACAAAGAGTTATAAATCGATCTATATCCCAAACAAACAAATGTAAAGGATTCTTCGAACGGATAAAAATGAAGACACATTAGTACACGTCAACTTTGGGGAGTAATGTATGAAAAGTCAAGGGCTACGTCTATTGCAAATGCTCTTGATTTGTAACCTATGCTAGTGCTAATTATGGAATTTCAATATTATTATGTGGTCTGTAAATCGCATACAACTTATTTCAAATAAGATGCACAGCCTTACGGTAAAGGTGTAGATACTTGTCAAATGTAATTTTCGTCGAAACAAATTTTGAAATCAAACACCATAATTGTTCCAGTCATTATACAACGCACTTTTACTGCTATCATGTAAATTAAGTAGACTTGTAGAATTATGCTCATTTTTCTACTCTTCTTATTCAGCTCATAATTCTACAAGTCTACTTACTATAGTGCATTGTATAATGACTTATAAGTGCAATGTATAATAATTTGTAGAATTATAAGCTGTAGAAAATCGAGACATTAAAATTTGCTTCCATTTATTGGAAATAGTTCCAACCAAGATTGAAAATTAGCGAAAATATTTGGAATTTTGACTTAGTTCATAATGCGGAGACACGAGTTTTTTTTCCTGCGCACTTTAATCCCAGTAGAGTATCGTTAAGTACTTTACGTAATCGAAGACGAAGAATCTGGTGGCAGCAGAAGAGTGAAGTACTCTTCATTAATCTATTTTTGTTTTTTATTTTTTATTTTATTCCATTGTCTTTAAATTATTAAGTTTTCTTTCTGTTCGTTTTCTTGTCAAAAAAAAAAAGTCTTATACTGAATTTGTATGAATTTCGTATGCGTTTTCCACCAATCAGTGTGTTTAGGATGATCCAAGAGTATGGTTCATTATACAAATATATATGAAAATAGCCAAGACTGAAAATTGCTGCAGACAACATGTTAATTGTTTTGAAACGAAGGACTCATCATATGTATAATAAATTTATCATAACAAGGACAATTACAAACCACTTGGGAGGCAATAAACTAATTTACTTTCCACAGCAAATACATACGTGCTGCAGAATTTCACAGTTCTTATCTTTCATCCTTTCCTGTACATGCGTTGCACATGATCACGTAGGCCGTGCATTCTCTGACGTCACTTCTTGGTGCGTGACCTATCTTTAATCAGCGTTTCACTTTTATAAACACGCTTAATTATGATTCATGCGTAGATCGTCGTGTAAATGAGATACGAGAATTTTAAAAGCTTCGAGAGAAACTACAAATTACCATGCATGTACACTTATATTGTCATTATCGAGAGGATATTGTTTTCTTGGATGCATGTGTTGTACTCCCGGTTTTCAGGTCATGAACACTCTAGTCCATTTTAGCGACCGCGATACGACGCCCCGTTGCATATTCGTTAAAGCATTGGTTATCTCGCAAAGTAGGAGAAAAAAACTTTTGAGATTAATATAGCTCTTACATAATTATTAATTAACCATGAAATATTCATGGAAGAAAAGTTACATCTGTGTATCTTGAAACTGTAAATAAAAGAAATATTCAGCATTATTTTAGAGTAGAAGTCTCCAAAGTACTAAAGTTAAATGGGCACATTTATAATATTAATCCGCAATGGGGGGGGAGAGAACATGTTAATACGAGGTGTACAGAAAATAGGGATTGTACTGAATTATTTTACAAAACTATTACTGCAGCAGAAAGACTAGTATAAAACAAACTTTAAGAATGCACATGTTTGATCGACTGCGGTTTTTATTTGGTTTGGTGATTCAGTAAAATGATTCTCAAATGTTGATCCTCAACACATTGATTTTGTGAACTTCAACAAAGAAAAAGTATTTCCACATTTGTGCTAATTCCAAAATAAAGGTCAGGTACAACGTGCGACATCTTCGATCTAGTGCCAGTTTTCTCCTGGAAGTTGTAAAGCTGAGCCATGTTTTCTTCTCTGAATTGGTCATTCATGAAATTATTGTAAATTCTTTGGAGGCGCTGGTGTGGACCGGATTCAATTCTTTTACGTATCAAAGACTGCAGCCCATGGGTTGCATTTTGGAGCCCCCTTCTTTAGAATAATGATTCATTGAAAACATTTCTTATCCAGTAAAATCACACGGATAGCACAAAAAATATACTAAAGCTCACAAATGATTAATCAATTTATATATCAATTAATATTTAATTATTTGTGTTCAAAATAGACTCCCATCTCTCAAAATCTATTACCAACTACTTTTTTACATTCCAGGAAAATTTTCTTATCTGGTTATACACAACATTGGAGCAGAGAGTGAGAAAATGGGTTTTTGTCTTATTACTTAAGGAATTCTCATGTAAAAGTTAAATTGGATTTTAATGGTAAAACTTTCAACAAAAATACCTGACTCGTGAACAATGTTATGATCTCGTTTTACGAACTAATTATTCGCATAACTTTCTCGTTCTTTGTCGTTAACCATCACCGTAAGAGGTTGGTCTCGGTTAAAATTATTATAATTCTTCTATACTATAAATTAATTTACGTACTATGAGTAATTATAGTTATTTTATATTGTATCCTATGAGATTTACTTACATAAGGTAAATTATTACTTACTTATGCATTTTCCCATCTCTCAGGTAAGCTAAAGCAAAAATATTTCATCAGCCATACGTTTGTGTAGTGTTTACGTAATGACATGTATTGGAGTACACACAAATATATAGCACAAGTGAAAGAATATGAAAGAAAGAATCTCATTCATAAAATGAAAATTGATTCACAAATTCACAGTTACAATTGTGCTAGCACCAATTATCATTGATCACCATTCAATGTTATTTTTTACTTATTTTCACTACCTGTTCGCAATATAGTAGACAGTGCTACACGTAGTAAAATTTGAGAACCCAGTGGACACAGAATATTACTCATGTTTGAGAAACTTTTTCAGAGACCTATCCGATAACATCCCTGACCAGTACCATTATGCTGCCAGGACACTGAATTTATACTAAACGGTCGCCATTTGTTTTCATCTGTGTAAATATTCATTCGATATATTCAGGGCTCCACTTATTCTAATAGAAACTGAACGTCATGAACATGAAATATATCTTACCAAATATTTTATGAAGACTGTATCACAATACGCTAAATTATCATGGATATATTTTGTAGTATTATATGAACATGAAATACCAGAAACTTATACAAAATTTAAAAAGATAAATCAAATTTCTGAGATCACTTCTCCCTGGCCGTTTTCCCATTAGCATTCGCATTTCGTCTAGTAAACCTCCTAAAATGATACATCAAAGAGTCAGAAAATTCGCTTCGAAAGAAAACTAAATTACAGCTTGTAAAACTAAAATTCAGAATTTTAAGTGAGATATGCCAGAACTTGAACAAAGTTCCTAGCAAACACAAAAGCAGAAAGAGGCACATTTAGCGAATCACGATCGTAAATCTCTCGCAAAGCGGGACAAACGGAAGAAATTGCAAGTACGAATGGAAATGAACTCTCTCCATTCGACCAATGCAAAGCCATATATCAATATCGGCCTCGTGCACGGCCTCCTAGCATGCTGAAATTAACTCGTTAATGACAGGGCCCAAACCTACGATTTTCTTTGGAGAACATGGTGCTTCCGGGGGTCTCTTAAGCTTCCGTGAACGAATCTGTTGAACGGGTCTTCTGATACGCTCACATTGGATCTAGTTTGAAGTAGTTGTGGTTATCGAGAAATCAGCAGCTTTATTAATTTTCTTGGTGGTGAAAGTATTATTAGTTGCTTTAGTGAGGGCAAAGGAAGGATGAAGTCTTGAAATGTAGATGGTCAGTAGAACACTAATTATCCGGTCTCCATTCATTTGGGTTGCCAATTATCCAGATCAATGGGAGAAAAAAATGTATCTTTTATTACCGTACACTATTTTTATTTTTTACTGTACTGAGCAAAATTTAACCACTATAGAACTATTTTATCATTAAATTATTTTTAAACAGGTTTTCGATTTTTACTCAACAGTATGACATTTCTTAGTTGTTCTTCCCAAAAAATAACTTTTTTGGAAGAAATCCAATTATTCGGATATTTGATTTTTCTAGAACGGTCCCGGTTCCCATTCATATGGATAATGAGATCTAGTGTATTGGCTTAGAGGGGCACGAATAGGGGAGATGATGATGTAATTGTACCCCGAGTACATCGACTCGCAAGCAGTTCAATGCTCTAGTTTTTTCTCAATAAACTAGAGCATTAATTCACAAATTTTTCGCTCACATTTCAACTTTTTCCTTCTTTGGAACTCTGGAATCCTTTGCATCTCTCAAACCTGCAGGCAACACATCGATTTTACGCCTCATTATATTCGCGTTAAGATATCTGGCACCATGAATAAGACTCTCGGGGGTACCATTGTAGGTTAGACGGATAGATTTATTTATGCTGGCATTGCGTAACATGCAGTGGCAGCCAGACAGGTTGGAGCACGCTACACACAAGCGTAATCTAACGAGATGCAGTCGCGACAACAACGGCGAAAACTTGCTGCTTGCTCCACAGATGTGCTGTTAATGAGTAAGTAACCTCTCTTACCATCAAGGCATCCCGGGTTCAATTCCCGGTGGGGTCAGAAAAATAATATTTGTAACTTTTCACATTTATGTCCCAGTTCATGTAGCTGTGACTACTGAAAATCAAAACCCCCTCCTTCTTCTATCAACTCCCACTTCTCTTAGTATCAATGACTCTAACTACTCCTACTAACACCTCCATTTGGATCAAATTGTTGGTTAACCCAACTAACCGGTCCACTTACTAACAATGACCTACCACCCAACTCCTCCCTCCTATCGCTCCATCTTTAATTGCACGCTACATTTCCCATTTACTAATACTAAAATTAAAAAAGTGGTAAGCAAGTTAATTTTGGTGGTCTTCATGCTCTTTTAAGCGTCTCATGTTTTGTCCCTGGTATTCTAAGCAGACATCGATGATGAGTTAGTGAGGATGGATGTCCACTGAAATCGCATTCATAGTATTTTTTGAGGGGGAGAAAACTATAGAGAACAATGTAACGACGTTTTCCGATATCACTCTTTCTTTGGTTTTTCTAGTGTCTTTTTGTGTCTTTAATAATCTTAAAAATTCAAGTATAAATTAATAACCAATTATTTCGAGTGAGGAACAAATTCAATTTTGGGTTTCGGAGGCATTTCTCTAAATTCATCCTTAAAGATCGCTTAGAAAAGATTTCAGAATAATATATTGTAGTGGAAACAAGTTTTCTCTTTCGGAGTAAGAATATAAGGGTGATATAAATGTAGAATTTATATTGTCATAGATTTTTTACCATTTTCTTGCGAATGGTACATTGATAATGATATGACATGCCAACTATCCAAGTAAAAATAACGCTTTCACCCCACAATATTTTTAGCGCATTACCTCTCTGGATATATATAGTTTTGGAATTGAGAAGTTCTCGTTTCTCAACTTGTGAACAAATATAGAATTACATATTATCGGTGAATGGGTGATGTAGTGAAATTATTTTTTAGAAGAGATAGTTCTACTTTTGACATCAGACTTATACGAGCACTGACGAGAAATGAGTTCTATTTTTCTCCCTAGCTTATGCCATTTTGAAACCTTGATTCTGATTATTACTTTTCCTGTCGTTTTTATCATAACACCCGAGTATTTTGGGTTGTTTGAGAAGTGCAATACCATTCGTCACAATCATACTGTCACATCACTGTTGTCATTGTTATTCTCCGGGGTAGTATTTCTTAACCCCTGTGTTTACGTGTGCCCCAAAATGCTCGTACAGTAGAAACCCCTCGCTTCCCGTAGCTCGTCATCACTTAGACCCAGAGGCGAACAATCACTCTTGCGGCAAGCGTCCGAAGCAATCATCTCGTGGGTAATATTACACCTTCACCTCCAACCTGAGCTAAAGGTCACGGGAGCCGACACGCAGAGGGGATGAAAGGGGTGAAAGAGAGGAGACATGGTGACGAGGGAGACGGCTGTGAAGACGACCATGCACAGTGGGTGGGTTATAACAAGATTCGTGTGTGAAATTAGATTTGTTTTCAAACTCTTATCGAATGTTCCTGGGGTTTTTACACGTTTTTACACAATGTTTTTTTTTGTTTTTTTTTGTGGGGCTTTAGGGCTCGTCAACATCAAAGGTCATTAGAGCCCTTTTTTACACAGTGAGTAACGTGTAAAAACTACTCTCTCTCAAGACTTTATAGTTTATATAAGTATATGAGTAAATTATTTACCTTCATTACCCCATCCAAAGACAAATTCTGGGGGCGTTCTTGAAGGTTTCCCCAACAAATTTACAGCTTTAAGCGAGATTTTATAGTTTTTCTTGATCTTTTTTGGAATGACTAGTACAGTTTATTTTGTCAGAGTCTGAACCAGCTACTCAAAACTTCAAGATTTGAAAGAATTTGCATGAATTTTCAGATTATGGTAGAGACATTGAAAAACACGTAATGGAAAAAATATGTTACCAAGGGAACACTGAGAAATATCTTTTTCATTCTTGCCGATTTTACAATCAATAACTGTTTATAGTGACATTAGAGTGCCCCGGAACAAATTCAAAGAAGCATGCAAGTTTATCATGATGATTTTATTGGTTTATTTGGAGATGTTACCAATAAAGAATTTACAAGTAAGAATTTTTTATGAAAATTTAAAACATCAATTCGGAATCTCCTTTCCGTTGATTCTCTTATTTCGCGAGAGCGATATCAACCAAATATTGGTCTTGCTCAGACCCTGACAATGCGGGAGTAAGGTCACACCTCGTGAATACATTATACAAAAAGCTATTCATAATAATTTTTAAAAGAAGTTTTCGAAATTGGTCGAAAATTGAATGGATAATCAAATTTTGTCCAAAGATCTCCCACCCAATCCATACTGTGCTGAGATGGTAAGGGAGATGGTAATGAGGGGGGGTGACTGAGGTAGAAGCCATTGCTCCGCCCAAAGAGTATTTTCCTCCCCCTTCTCTTCACTTCCGTGATTCTTTCTTCCCCCACCTCTTTTTCCTCCTCCTCCTCCTTCTCCTCTTTCTTCGTCGATGTCGTTGGTGGTATTTATAAAGGCGTATTCCAGGGACTCCAAAGGTCTNTGGTGGTATTTATAAAGGCGTATTCCAGGGACTCCAAAGGTCTTAACAAGCTAGTAGACGATCCAGGTATCTGTAAAAATGGTAATGGCAGCCTGACATGTCTTGAGTAAATGAAAACAAAAACAGTGTATAAGTAGTAAAGAAATTAAGTTATCTCAAAAAAGAGAGCTTGTTAATTAGAAGTAAGACCAGTGTACAATTGCTGCCCAACTCGATATCTTGGACATTACGTCAGCGGAATTGAATTTTTTTAAATTTCGTATCTTAAAATGTTTTGAATTTTTAAGATACGAAACAAAAGAAACAATTCAAATAACGCTACAGAAAATAAGAAAGAAAGAAAAAATTCAAATAACGCTGCCTTCCATCAAATAACATAAAACATTATTTTTAAAGGTTCATTCCTTAAAATCTTTCAGTATTGTGAACCACAGCAAAATGATAATATTTGCTACCTATTAATTACAAGAACCTTAGAACATATGGTGACGCTTTTACGAGCGAAAAATATCAGAGCTAAGAAATAGTTATTGATTGTTATGCTGTAAATGACAACAATTATAAATTTACTTTCTTCTACAGCAACATCGAAATAAGACATTCTAAAACTGCATGACATAATAAACATTGATCACTGTAATGTTTTGGAATTTTTTCATCAGTTTTATATTAAAACAATATCATTCAAATTTAGTGGAGAAAAATTTCTGCTCGGTTATTTTGATCCACCCCTGCCGAAGCAATAAACGAAATTACCTTCGGAGTGAGACACAAAAAGCCCAAGACGAAGACAGAGAATCCATGACGTCACAACGACGTAGAGCCAATCCTAAATTAGCGATCCCGGCCACTTCGACGACATCGAAAGCAGCCCCCGAAATTTCGAGGCAGCCTATTTCCACGGTGAGTGTGACGTCATCGATCGCGTGCTAGATAGCGCGAGTATGAAAGTGGCTTCGTAACGACGATGGCGCTACCGCTGGCGTCGAGCGTCGCTAGTACCGCAAGGTTGCCTGCCGTAAATTAAGTACGTCGCTGATTGCGTGCTGAGATATAGGGCGCGGCTGTCCGAGGGAGTGAGTAGTGTGGGGGAAGGAGGGGATGAAGTGGCGGCGGGGTCGCTACTCCCCAAATCACGACACGAATGGGGAGTACAGCGCGCTTGGGATTTCCAGAGCGTTGAAGAGTTCGCGGGTTTGCTGAGGAAGAAGAGCACAAGTGTTAACGGGGTTCATTCAACTCTCTTGTCAGATTGGTCGTTTATTTACGAATCATCTTCATGTCAGTAAGCGAAGAGAAATAAATAAAATTTATTGTAAAGAAACGCAGTTACAAAATGTGTATGACCACGTGGAGGACCATAAATTAATTTACTCTCCGGAAGCAAGCAAGGGACCATCCCATCAACTCCGATCGAGTGCTCTAAAGCAGAGGCGGACTTCACATTTCAGCTCCTAAGATAAGAATAGAAGTAGTTCGGTAGGTGATGTAATATAACGGAATACCAACAAATTTGTATTTAATAAAACACAAAAAAGGTATTTCACAAGTACGTATTATTATAAGCTGTAGATAAGCTGTAGTTCCGAGAACCGAAAAATTAAGATTCAATCACTTACATGCATGTTTATGTACAGTTGCATTTTGACCAAAGGTCAGTTCACAGCCTTTTTCTTAACCGCGCGTTAATATCTCATTACGTAGTAAACCCAGCACTAACACATTTTAATCGACTTTAGTTAAATATCTGAATTACAAAGGTAGGTTCGGTCCAGATTTGTTCATTCCCAATCTGGTTCAGTAAGGGTTACATACCATGAAAACCAGAGGATATGAAACGATTATACGTACGAATTCCGGTTCGATCTCAGTCCCTTGATTATTTTTTCCGCTAGTTTGTTTAAAAATTAGTAACGCAATCGAGAGCTTAAACAGTACTTTTGAATATCACTTTAGTCGTGTGATAACATCCATCGTTTAATTCTTCAATCAATATCACACATCACAATCACTCATCATTTAGATATACAAAATTATTACGTCATATAGGTTGTGTGGTGCAGTACAGCAATTTGGCAGCAAGGGTCAAAACAAAACTGTATCATCAATCACCCATCAGAGCTACGCCAGCGTACCGTTATGAGCTTCTGAAGCAAATAAAGTGTTCTTCGAACTAATATTATCGCTTTTTTTCTCTTCAAAATTTTTCTCACAATAAGTATCAAAATTTGATGTGGAATTTATTAGCTTCATAACATCTCACTAGACAGAGTAGAATATCATTATCTAGAAGTATTAAGAGAGCGGCAAAACTCAAGTGAAATCAAATATCTGCAAGTAAATTAGCGTAATTTTGACAATTTTGATCGTCTTGGAAAGCAATAGTCAATGGATATATGGAACTGGGTAATCGTACCGATTGATGACTTTCATCAGGTGAAAATGGCGACGAACCGGGAATCGAACCGGGACTCGTGCTTTGATCGCAAGAGTGTTAACTACTATACCACATATTCGCCTTCTTTTATTGTACACCATTTCCACCCGGAATATCTTCTCCACATGTATACAGAAGAAATATGTGCAAAACATTTCAACAACGGAAGAAACATATGCAACTATTCACATGATTGCAAAAGTTCAACTTGAGAAAGTATTAATCTGTCATACATTATTCTTGTCGAGAGCAGAGGCAACAATGATGGCAACACGTTTTCACATCCCAGACAAAAACCAATGAATTTTCCTCATCGATGATGATTATAACGTACGTGTCGCAGCCTCTCAACCAAATTCAGAGATACTCATCGCGTTCGGATGAAAAGACTGACTGGATTTTTACATTAAAAAATTCTTAGAAGAAGTTAGCAGCGATTGTAATGCTATTTCCTCGATAATGTCAAAAACTCTAGCAAAACACTATCGCTGCAAATCTGGTTCGATAAAGTAAACTTCGTTTTATTTATTTTATGTCTTTTGGCGAGTTTCAGGTTACGAGGCCTGCCCTTCCACTTAACTTGGACTTTGATGAGGTGGGAAAGATGCTGGGTTGACGAAGAACTTCTAGTACTGAACTGATATTTTTATGGAGTAGGTGAGGGAAACCCAAGCTGAAAACCTCACCTAGTAAACCTCACCTAGTAGCCGAGCAGGGTTTGAACCCACGCTCCACAGCTCAGCGCGATTGCGGAAGCAAAGAAGCTACCACTACACCACCTTCTGTGCATACCACTCAGCCCAATATCACAGCAACCAAAATCATATCTCAAGCAACTACATCACACCACGAAATGCGGTTGAAAGCTTCTCATCACCAGGCAATCACATTTCAAGTCTTCCAATCCTCAATACCAAACCCTGACCAATAAGTTAAACTCCGCGGGGCTCCCTGATTCACGGGCGGGATGAAGAACTCTCCAATTCATCGGTCTTTGGACAAGAATGAAAATGAAGGACGCACACTCCAGATGCCATGATCGTCAGGATAGACCACGAGCTTATTTTTTTGTGTGCTGCCAGTGGATGATCTAAGGGGGCTATAACCCCCCACCCCCACCCCCAATGGACGTGAACTCCTAACATATAAAATTGAAGTTGATAAATGGCATATCTATAATACATTACCAGATTAATAATTGTTATTAGTTATAATTCGTATTAGTTATAATTGTCATTGTTATTAATAATATAATTTTATTGTTATTAATAATATCTGATTGTTAATTGTTTATTTGATGCATTTTATCGAAAGGTAATATTTTTAAAATTTGTGTTGTAAAACCATAACGTTTAAACAAAAATGATCCCCGTTTAGCTCCCCCCCTTGATTACGGTCTAAATCCGCCACTGCGTGGTGAGTAATTGGGAGTCGTGAATAAAAATCATCTGTTGTCGTCAAGAACTGAACACGTCACCAAGCCTCCAATAAAGAGCTGACCACTCTTATATTAATATAAACTAAACTAGGCACCATTTTCGAAACAGTCAAAAAAAATTCAACTATACATTTCCGAATTATTATTGTTACAGAACAAAACACATTTTACCTTTCTCAGATATTTCGTTTTATTTTTTTATAATCATCGTTTATTGGAAATTGGTATATTGAAAAATATTTTGGGTCCATTACTGTTGCCTATATGTTCTCCCGTTTCCCCAGCCTATCATTCCACCACAACATTCACTCATAATCTTTCACCCCCATTTCACGCATAATCACCGCTTCAGGGGAGGTGCGCCAGGAGGGACATCCGGCACCCGAGTATTCCCCAGTCAAATCCAAAAAGAACGAAGCATCATATATATCCATCCCCATTCGCCGACCCCACATAAAGTGGGAAAAAGGCTTAAGTGAAGGAACTGTTGCCTATATGTCTTAACTACGTGTATTATTTTTAATTGGGGCTTCAGGACTCGCCAACGTCAAAGTCATTAGAGCCCTTTAACTCCGTTTATGGATACGTAACTACTTGTTACTGCGTGTTTGGACCTATAAAGCAAAACTAGTTGCTGTGTTTAAGCATCGTTTCTTATACCACTTTCTTACGACTTGAGGTATGCCGAATATGTAATAACAGAAAATATTACATCGATAACCAACCCATATATTGTATGCGTCTAATTACACATTCAATTGTATCTGATTTAGTTGTAAACTCACGGAATGAACGGCCGTTAGTAATCGGACACGCGTGTTTGAGTCTCGAGAAGATTTTGCAAAGTATTTGAGTGCATGTGTTTCTCCATTACCGCTCGACTAGTTCCCTATCTGAGAAAAATATCTTATAGCATGCAGCGGTCAGTGAGTCCATAAATGAACATTCACCCTATAATTCTCCAGAACTACATTTTTCCTTCTCCGCTACACACACTAGCACACGCAGATATTCTTCACCCATGCTTCTACCTTTCTTCACTTCTTGGGAATTTTTTTTGCTAATTTTCCTACACGGAAAGTAGCTATTACAGCGCCATATCAAACGTTTTTTCGATCTGTTCAGTATAGAGAGTTCCACAATCACGTACAAAGTGTTATTAGTTCATGACCTATGTTTAATGTGTCTAATTAATGCTGTAATACAAGATGAAATAAAATTCAATTTTCGTTTAACTCGAATAAATCAACTATATTCGACTTCAATTGAGTAGACTGCGTTCCAGTTTATGGTGTTTCCGATGACATCAGCTGAGTGCGAAATATCGACATGATAAGTATTACTTGTAAAAAAATAACATAATTACGAATCCTCCTTGTTCTCCCTACCATTGAGTCCACCACGACCACAACCCATGTTAATAGTCCTATAAAAATTACCCAAAAGTATCCCAGTATAAACCACCAAAGCAATACATCTCACTTCACGGATTTATTCGAACAAAATCGCCATGAGGACCTAAACGTAAGTGAAATTGCCTCACATCTTAAGTCAACGAAACATATACTAAAATAAACCTTAACAATCTGGCTCCGATATAGTCAAAGTCCCTCCCTTCGATTTCCGATCCTTATATTAATATAATATATGTAAATAAACATTTTTATATATTTTTCATTATTAGTTTTTCTAACGCACGCATTGAACTTATCTCACGAATAAGTTATTTCCACGAAACATTGAAATATTCCACTATTGTATTAGATCAGAAAAACCCATCATACCCATCACATAAGAAAACCGGTTTAATATCAATTAGATCGGAAATCGTCCACTAACGATTGAATCAGAAATGCAAAACTAAAATTATTTCATATTTCGTCGTCGGTTATTACGAAAAAAATCAATCCACCTATTACTTCGTTTAACCGAAAAAAAATTTACTTCGTCTAACCAAACATATTTACAAGCGCACTTAGTATTTTTAGCAATAACCAAAACTTTTGGCAGTCTGGTACGAATACTTACCATGTATAGCAACAAGACAAGCAGGAATGCCGAAATATCTTATTGCCTCATTGAACAACTTTTCAGATCAAACTTTCTCTGTTAGAGTGAATAATGTTCTACGAAATTCAAAACAAATCAAGGTCGGGATCCCCCAGGGTTCCCAATTATTCTCTCTCTTATTTTATATTTTTATGGTTGATCGCCCTGTCATTGTGATATTTTTTCGCTGACAACGTAGTATTTTAGTAATTCAGTGCCAATTAATTGTAATTATTCAGGAACAGAATGCAAGAGTAAATAAACTTCATTGGAAGTGTGGATAAAAATGGAAAATTCCACCTGTCCTTCGAAATAGACAGTCAAAATATTCACGCGTAAGGTGCCGACAAAATCTCACCCTGCCACCCCAAAGAAGTATGTGGTCTTCACCCTTAAGTGTAAAATACCTTGTTTTTGAACCACATCTGGATTTTTTATCTGCATCCGATGTGAAAGATATTTTTTTATAGTTTCGTATACATTGTATTATGTATTGAAAAGTTTTACGTCAGATATTTACCAGGATAAACCCTATATACATAACAAATTAGAACTGTTTTGAAATACCGCAAATCTATATGCAGTGATTCACTCACTTGATTCATGTGTGTCTAACATTTGCACTAGCTGCTGACTACCCAATCTGATTTTCATGTCATAAGAAAGATAAAACGATAAATACATAGATTACGAAGTCTTAGTAAGAAGAAAATATGTCCAATCCCGGTATTAACTTGCAATCAAACGATAATGAGACCCGCCGCGGATTTCAGAATCAGATGAT
Organism: Laupala kohalensis; assembly: GCA_002313205.1. Lineage (NCBI taxonomy): Eukaryota > Metazoa > Arthropoda > Insecta > Orthoptera > Trigonidiidae > Laupala > Laupala kohalensis. The sequence continues at coordinate 593,242 of NNCF01131069.1, read as the reverse complement.
ACAAATCACCGCCATATATCGCTAATCAGTATTATGACTAATACTAATGACTAATCAATTAAATTTGAAAAGAATCCCATGTTTCATTCTAATATTTTGGAGGTTGAGTTTTTCTTCGAAATTATGTATCCTTCACGTCGTTTATGTCGCAGTATTTTGTACACTTTGATTACCATTGTCATTCTATGAACGAAATAAACCATTCTTCCATTGAAAATTTCTTTGTTGAGCTAAAATACAGAGCAGAAAATATGAAAATTGTAGTGTGTTGTCATTGGAAATTAAAAATATGTTGAAAAAAAAATGAAATAATCGTTTTAAACTAGCATTTCTTACTTTAGAAAATTAAACAGACCAGGTTTCTAGATAAAATGACTTTGGATGGAATTTTTCACTAAACCAAAAGACTGGGGTTACTATGGTTCAATGAATCGTGACTATAAAACTTTGCCACATTGAAACCATAACTCGTGTGTAAAAATACAATATTTTTCCGATATCGATTATTGAAGATGAAAATTATTAAGAAATTACTTAACCGCGAAAGATGATTATTACAAATACATTTTCAAACAAGAAGTTGAGGATCTTTGTTAACACATTGTTACGTCCGCGATTCCCCCGCTGAACTACCAGTTAATAGCACAGTGATTTCCTCCGAGATAATTACTCAAAGAAAACTTCAATCCTGCCCGACGTCACTTGTGGTAGCGACTAGTAATTTACTGCCACACAACTAATTACTTTCGGAATGCTGCCACCACTGAGTTTCCCCACAGGAACTCAGAAAGATAAAGAATGAATATTATGTACAAAAATTTATATAATTTATTTAGATAATATTTACAGAAATTCACAACGTGGAAAGTATATATGAAATACCTCCATTCAAACTCCCAGAGCTGACGGCTCTGAAACTTTACACATTGGCTCAGCTCGTTGCAACCCGCAATTTATCTACGCCAGCCTCTGGCGTCGAAGAAGATTCAATATTTCGGTTCGGGGTCCGACATAACCTCCCCTTCTGAAAATCTCGCCTGCGCGTCTGCTCCCAAGGCTACTAAAGCACCTCTATTTGACACAAGCGATGCACACGACACCACATAGTTCCCATTGTTGTTTGCGTCCCTTCATGGTCGCTCACGGCGAACTTCTGAAAATTGTTCACTTTCCAACCTCGTTATTCTGGCTGACTGCATTGTTAATAAAATATAAATTTGTCCCAGCGAATGTTTGAGCGCTGACGACGCTACAATATTAATAATAAAATTTGAATATATTTACTACTGTTCGTAAAATTACGAATTTATAAATAAAAAGCATTCTCTTAAAACAGAACAGTCCACTCTTTTTTAACATTACTCAAAATCATCACGAAGGTGACTCAAGACCATCCCTAAAATATACACCCTTACTACGGTCTTAGATGAGAGTTTTTTTACAGTAATTGACTAGCTCGTTGGGTTCTTTCCCTGGTGTACCCTTTCTTGTTGTTCAGATGTGTTTTGTTTCTACGTATGTCAACATTTTTGTCCCAATTCACGTTTGTCCCAAAAAAAGACTTGTATAGAACACGAGGAAAGTCTTCTTTTTTCGTTTCTTGTATAGAAACGAGGTATTTTATTTTCATGGATGTTTAATTAACAAATTCCCGGAAACACATCTCTAAAATGAGTGACTAATAGAATTAGTGATAAAATCCTTTTNGTTTCTTGTATAGAAACGAGGTATTTTATTTTCATGGATGTTTAATTAACAAATTCCCGGAAACACATCTCTAAAAATGAGTGACTAATAGAATTAGTGATAAAATCCTTTTTTTTTTAAATGAAATCTCTGTACCGCAATTCTCTACAAAAATATCACTGCAGACGTTACGAATTATTCTCGACTGATTTATTAATTGTGAAGAGAGGGAGCAGTATCGGAACACAAGTTGTATAAATCATTCTTTTCAGTCAATTGTAAATCTCATGAAGGAATAATATGTCTTTTTAGATTGAAATTCTGCCTAGTCATCATGTTTTGATTAATGATCCTTGCATGCTGACGAAAAAGCATTTGTGATAGATAAAGATTCGAGAATCCAATTTTTACTGGAAAAACTTTGCATTTATAATATATTTTACAGATTTCATACATTCCTAGACAAATAAAAAATATATTATACTGCAATTAACGTCCATTATATAATCTAATTAAATAAATAATTATAGACTTACGACCTTTTGTGGACGAATAATATACATTAAATAAAAAATATTGTTTGTCGATGAACAGTTATATAAATTAGAGATAGTTATGGTCAAAGCAATCATATCTGATGAAAAAATTCCTCCCGTGAATTTGAATGATCCCGTGTGCTCATAGGCATCTAAGCTTCCAATGGAATGCTAATGCGAAGAACAAAGAATAAGCAAAATACTCCATGCTCTAGTGCCAACGGCTTGGAAATGCGTGTCCGATTCCATTTCGATAACGCTACTGCGCTTGCTGATATCGCAATGTCACGCCGTCTCAAGAGTAGCTACAGTAACCGCAATCAGTACACCATGTTGCGTGGCGACGTATTGTTGCTGGAAGACAAATGAAAGACAACTCCAAGACGCCCAGGGAAATATAGCTACTAGCGGCAAAACTGAGCGAAATGCAAAGGAATTCTTCCTACCACACAAAAAAACTTGTTTTAAAATGTAAATTTTCGGGGATGAGTGAAATAATACAGGTGCATTATATAAGAGTGGATGTATAAAGATTAACTGCAATTGAATTAAAAGTGAAGATCTTAAAACATTGTGAGTACCTCTGAGTAGTTTCTAGATTAGTTTTATCAATACAGTTCCCACTAAAATGCGTCGAGATACCTTAAAAATTATATTTCATTATTTCACGTTGAAAATGTTTACCACAAAAACATTCTGCTGTTACAGTAGATGAAAAATGATCTAATCTTTTTCGGGAGAATTCAAAATCACCTACAAAAGTAGCGTAAAGGGAGAAGAATACATAGACTGGAGTTATTAAGGAGTTTACTTTCTGTAAGTGATCGGACCAATAAACTTAGTATTTTAGGACCAATAACTTAGTTCAGTATTTTATAAATATTATTTAGTAGGATCCAGTGAAATAGAAAGTTGTTTTTTAAGTAGCGAATCCCTCCCATCTCACTACTGTACCGGACTAAAACTATTTCGTACAGATTACAAGTAATACGTTGCCATTCAGCATATCTACCTTATCAGGTATTTCTGTTCCACAACAGTCGTCCGCTGATCATTAACTAAAACTGGTAATATATTACTGTAGTCCAGAGTCAAATGATTTACTATACGAGGAAAAAGCGTGTGGGCAAATGCAATCAGATCGGTTTACCTGATGTTCAAGGGACGGCTGTTACGGAACAGAGATCTATTATAAAATACACAGAGAGAATGACAATGAACTACAAATCTACCCGACTAAATGGTGTTCACATTTGTCCAGTGGCAGCATAGTAGTGAGGTGGTAGGGGGATCCTACCCGCACTTTTCTTTCCATCCACTCAATCGATATCACTGAATCCTTTTACTAAACTACTCGACTAATCAGATTTATCAGAATCGTTACCTTCCTTAATCAAGTCATATTGGAATTAATTACTACCTTTTGTGGATCAGACACTGCACGATCGATTACTCTATATTTATTGGAAAACACGTCTCTCGCAAAAGAACACCGAAAAAAACAGAATTTTTGAAAAGTCTATCGCCTGTCTATCAAAAGTCTCGGGAAGTCGATTCTACAATCGAAACTTTACTATTCCCTATCCAAACAACATTGATTTTTCAATATCATCGCGAAACTTTAGGATTCATTATCAATTTCATTACCAACATTTTTTACGTCTAAATACTTCTCGTACACTGTACATTAGTCGGGAACGAAAAGTAGTGTCACATGGTAAGATTTGGAAAATTATGTGGTCGCAAAATACGTAATTTTTTTCTTATCGATGAAATCCGATGACCTATTTAAAAAATTAATAGTTAAATTCAAATTTTAGTTATTAAGAACCGAATATAAATGAATTCACGAACTCATGTAGACCCTAATCATTGTTGGAAGAGAATTTCTATCAAAAATCTGTTTTGGTAGCATACACATACTGTTTTGTATACTGCACGTTAGTGGAACTGCACCAACGGAGATTTTAAAACCCTTCTATGCGAAAACGTTTTCATTCATACTCTTCCTGGAAAGCCAAAGCAAAAACTTCTACCTACGTCGGCAATTATCATAATACAATAGAAGTTCTAAAAAATTACTTGGATGTCCTTCAGTATTTTCCTTCGTCCATTACACGGCTACGACAAGCTTCATTTTGGTTGCGTTACAAAAAATCCTTTCTCGAAGTATTCATTTATCCACTTGAAATCTCCTTTGATATTCAGCAGATAAGGTGGAACATGTCATTCATTGCAGTAGAGCTTTGTGCGATAGCGAAGTCTCACCTGTGTTTTTCAGCGTTCGAATCTTTGTTGGAAGTGCTTTCAAGGAGGCAGTTTCTCGAACGAAAGGAACTCGGGGAACCGGCAACTCGCCCTTTGCTTCTAACATAGAGATCGATTTTCTTTTGAGTTAATGACAAGTGGGTCAATTGACGGGGACATGAGGCAGCCACCACTCAGGAATGCGCCAAGTCAATTTTACAGTCCAGTGATGCCACAGAAAAATAAAGAAAGTTTTTTCTTCCTTGGTTTTCTGGTGCATTTCAAGTTTTTAGATCACGTGGGAAACATATTTTCCTTTAATTTCTTTAAGTACGAGTACTTATAGCAGAAATTTGGAAATTTTTGAACAGTCAATCCATTTTTAATCGTTAATTGATTACTACTAAAAATATTTATACCGCTCTTCATTAGGGATGGGTGATTATCCAAAATATTATCGATGAGATTTCTTTCCAAACAAATTTAATCACAACGTATGCGTTAAAAATTAATATAATTATTTTGTTTCTCTTTTTGTGAGTAGTATTATAATTTTTATTGCTGTGTAAATCTAATTATATATTGACTTTTAAACGTATTCATTACTTTTATTTCAATATCATAATATGACGGTACTTGGTTTAATTGTTCATGTAAATAAAATGATAAACGAGAAAACTCTTTATTGGACTGTCGTCTCAGTTAAATGTGAAAATTATTTTATTTATGTTGGATAACCTACTCTAAATTTTTATTCTGACACAGTTTATTAATTTCCCTGTAAGTCAATCTTGAAGTGTTATTTAATTTCAATAAATGCCGCAGTAGTTGTGGTATAGATGTCTAATATACACAATGGATTCTTTTGGTAACTATACGGTTATTGCCATAAGTGGTTGAAATCGCGTTCNTATTGCCATAAGTTTTTGAAATCGCGTTCGTTGTTTACGAGATGTGGGACACAGACATATTCTATGACTTTTATTTATACTCGTATTACAATAAAATTACATGTTTCAGGTATATTACTTCGCCTTGAAGACCTCGCAAGTGTGACACAAAATATAAAATTCGGGATAAACTTTTTATCAAGGCATATTTTTACTCTGGGAAACTGCGAGTCATACTTAAGTCCAAAATATTTACGTAAAATATTTAGACAAAAATTTTTTATTTCTAGTTAAACTTCATCAAAATACACATCTCAAATGAATATTGGCAATTATTGCCATACTAAATGATTTGTTTGTTCGTGTGTTTGGTTCAGAATCGAACTTTGCAGAAGGATATTGATAGGTATGTAAATCATTTGTTCGTTCGGTGACCGTCTGAGAATGAACACGTTGAAAATGAAAATTACTCGTAAATCCAAAGGTTACATCACAAATTAATCCATGATTTAAGCTGACGTGAGTTATTTTCGGAAAAACGTGACATGACTTGGAATAATTAACTAAAAATAGTCGTGTTGTGCATACTTAAAAACAGCCCGCGTTTCTTAAGGTCTAGCTTAATTTTGGTAAGTGCAGAAATATGCGTAATATTATCGCTTCATCGGTCTCTTGATTATTCAACGCACGCATAGAGAATGCATACATTCAGAATTTCAAAATGAAAATGATTAAATTTGACATAATACACTTTCTCGGATTCTTATTTCAAGAAGAATTTTTCATTGAAATTTTTCGAAGAAAATGTGGAGATTATTCTTGTAGAGGATGTACGTAATTTCGTTTCGACCAACTAAGGAGCACGATGACGAATGATAGTGAAGATGAATTCTACGTGAGTTTACTCCCTAGACACATCGTAGAAAATTTGGGGGGAGAACAGCGTCCAGATGGAATCTAGATTGCCGTATCCGAGTATTATAACTGCGGTGGTAAGCCGCAGAGGGTAAACTTTTCAATTATCATAGCTAAATGAACTGAGGCACAGAAGATGGGATATGTTTTATTTTACAGTTTAATCTTATACCAACTGCCTATGTCTACTATTGTCTAAATACGAGGTGAAAAACTGACAAAACCTTGTATCATCTCATTGAGATCGGAGACGAAACATAACCAGAAAATGGCGTAAAGGGTTGGTGCAATGCAACGTCATTATACTACAGTGATATTTACTCAAGTATTTCCAACCAAAAAGAAGCTAGGTCACCCAGATTTGAATTGATATTCGTTCAAAATTACGAAGTGTATTCTAACTTTTCTCCTTGTAGTACCATTGCATATTATTCCTGCAGTCTACGCGTGTCAGACCCTTGCAGAACGGAAGTGCAACTGTGCGGAACAGACAGACCGATGGTGGGAAACATTACCATCATAAAGCTTGGATTGGGAACAAAGCGGTTTTCACACCCCACGCAACGTGAGAAGAAGAAAAGCACGCGATGACGTCAATCTCATGGTCGCTCTCAATTGGTGGGTGAAGATGGTAACACGAAGTTGCTCTGACGTCATTGTTATTATTCGTTTACATTGATATTATACACGATAAGGGTAGGTCAAATATAAAAGACACACGTAGAACTTTTTCTTTAAATTAAAATTTTTAATAATGTATTTTATTTCTCACCCAGGTTTTTCTCCGGTTTGCCTCCGAATAGAGGTGCATTTTATACTTCGGCTCTCTAGTCTTTGACCTTTGTGCGGCAGTTTCATCAATACTTTTCTTATTATTACTCTCGAGTTTCGAGTTATTCTAATATTTACAATTTATTTGCAATATTTCCCGAAAAAAATTAAAAATTTGATATAAAAGTTTTTCGTATTCAATTAACTATAAATTAGTTTATATTCTGTATATATTGTAAAAATTAGCTAACAATTATTGTTTTTATTTGGGATGGGGGTGCATGCCATGATTTTGCTTTGTGGCGCAGGAATGATAAATCTGCCAGTCTGAGGGCCCCTGATCGGGATTGATGGGATGGTACCTTGCTCGCCTCCGAAGAGTAATTCCAAATTTTGTTGACACCGTTTATTATATAGGATAAAGTCATTGAGTATTTGGGTCATAAACAATAGTATACTATTCATACTGCCTACGTTTTGGACACTTATTTGCTCTTCTACAGGGATAAACACAACGTGTACAGTTACACCACATCCAACCAACAGTGAGTATCTAACAAGTCTCCTTCATATTACAATTAATAATTCATTTATACAAAAATAAATACCCCACCCATCACAACACAATATCACAGTTACATCTGCATACATCACTCATGCATGCACAACATGACTCAACGTAGACCAACATCCATCACCCGTGCATAACTCATTCCAACATCAACTAACACAAATGATGCAGATTAATCATGTTACGTCGAATGAAAATGGGAGACGGGACCGGGATTCGAACCCGGGACCTTGAGCTTTGCGCGCTCATGCGTCTACCGACTGCGCCATCCCGTTCGCCTCTCGGGCCTGTCTGCCATGAGCGTCTACTCTAGGCGCATGAGCGCGCAGAGCTCAAGGTCCCGGGTTCGAACCCCGGTCCCGTCTCCCATTTTCATTCGACGTAACATGATTAATTTTGTTAATTCAAAATCTTTAAAATTCTTCACTATTCTTTCTTTGAGGTAAACTTATCTTACTCTATAATTTTGAGATATGGACTAATGTATCTGACATTTTCTCTATATTTATAAATTCAATTGTGATCCAAATGTTTTCTTGAGAATTCAACTTTAATTAACTTTCGTGTTTAACACTATTCCTTCATATCTCAATTTTAATTAAGATATTCGTAATCAAGAAGTTAACCTTGCAAGCTGCACCTTCCCAGGCGCTTGAAATATGGCTCATCTTCAGTTCCAAATTGTATATACTTCCGAGAAGTTTCTGGAACTGAGTATCGGAGAAATTTCACGACACCCTTCATCTTCACGGCTCGATCCGTAGAAGGATAAATGTTATTTCTTTAAATCACACGGTGTAAAAAGAGGCTACTCCTAAAATAATAGGGCAATTTCTGGGCGGCAAAGGGCGGAGAGAGGCGTGGAACGTAAGGATGGGAGACGCGCGTGGGAGTGGTTGTGTGGTTGGCAGTGGTTGGGGGTCCAGGGATGGTGGGAGCGACGGAAGGTGGTTTCGCTTGGAACAGTGTACCCGCCTCGCTTTCTAAAATCATTCAACGAATTAGGAAATGAGTAAGAACACTAGGAAGTGAAATTTTTTGCATATCAAATTAAAAAATTGTGTCTTTTCACAATATGAATAAAAAATTGAAATAATAGTCAATAACGAGAAAATCTTGAATTTCAATTCAAAACTAAAGTAAATGNCCCGAGAGGCGAACGGGATGGCGCAGTCGGTAGGCGCATGAGCGCGCAAAGCTCAAGGTCCCGGGTTCGAATCCCGGTCCTGTCTCCCATTTTCATTCGACGTAACATGATTAATCTGTTACCTGGTGGTGAGGTTCACCGCAATCTAAGAGATTTCTACAAATGATGCAGTAAAGTGACAGTATACAGGTATGTATTATTTTTTAATAAATGTATTATTAATTGTTATATGTTGGAGGCTAATGGTTTTGTCAGTTACCAACTGTTAGTTGGATGTGTTATAATTGTAGGCATTGTGTTTAGCCCTGAAGAAGGACAAATAAATGTAGGAAACTTTGGGAGTACGGATAGTGTATAATTGGGTATTTCCCAAATACTCAATAACCTTTATCCTAAATTAGTTTATTCTTCTCCATGAAGTAACCCGCAGTTTGTAACTGTTTTTCGGACAATAAATTTATTTCCAAATGTTTTAAATAAAATTTGCTATTATTTCAATAACCTGATGCATATCAGGTTTATAATTGTTGAGGTGATGATTAAATGTTAGGTTAAATGATTATAATTCTCACAATTCCACATAAATATTAACGTCTTCTGCCGAAAATGAATGAACAACCTTTCGCGTTAATAAGTCGTACTGCTTTTTTAATATTTTTTATTTTCGCAATTTTCCAAGCAAATCAATTTTTTCTCTTCAATATATCCTAAGGTAAAATCTACTGGAAATTTAAAGTGTTACCTATGTGATTTATGTACTTAGTATTTTTATTAAATATTCATAATAAGTTTTGAAGGTTTTAACAAATTCCTTCACTAGCCGGAAAGATAAACCTTTTGTATGCAACTGCAAGTGAGCAATGCTCGTTGGTAAATAGAAAAGAAGACATAAAAAGTATTCATAATACAATAATAAGAAGTTAAATAACAAATCATCGTCCAAATATATAAAAAATACACCCACATGGTATAAAATGGATAGAAAACTAGTAACAACGAGAAAGAAATTAATTCTCTAAATGAGGCCCATATGTGTATACGCTTAGTTACACAAAAACATTTTTGCTTACAAATAGATACACACACACACAATCTTACTACAAGCATGCTTCTATATGTACACATATATAATTGCTCCTCGTATACCCTTAACGTAAAAGTAGTTGTTATAATATAATTAAAAGAAATTAATTACTATAAAAATAAAACCGAAAAAGGATTGCTGTGAACAATCATGACCGCTTCACATCACTGCACTACATTATTCACTCTGAGCATTTTCTATACTCTTAGACTCCACTCATTTCACCTCACTGCATTTCACGTGTGCTCCTATTTCGAAGAAGCATGGAGACGATTGCGGAAACATTTTACTCTCTTTGGTAAAACCGTAATATTTGTTGTTTAAATGTTTAAGAAAATTTACTGCAACCTACCCGACGATGCACAACCAACCATGCGTATAACTTTCTTTACCCCTATAGCTGTTTGCGAAGAGCGAGAGATTCTAGAATACGGCAGCGTTATAATGGTCACATTTTCCTCGCACAATGTCCCATAGAGTTGTTTATAGTTACCAGTGCCTAGAACATACGTCAGAATAATTGTGACTTTCCGCGAAATGGACAAGGCTTTGTTGATATAGTAATGTGCGAGGCGTGTTTCGTCGTACGGGTCGAACAGCAAAGCCGTCCAGCATGGTCAAAAACTAAGTTAAACCTGACGTACCCTAGCAGAAATTAAGGAATTGCCTGATTACACATCGAGACAAGAAGTTATAGACTGAAGAACCAACTACAAATTTATTCCAAGAATCGTATTTTTTTCACCAAAAAATAATAAATTCTAATTTGTTGTAAAACAGCCGAAAATATCGAAAATTCGAAGTTCTATCATTTCGAATTTTCTTTGTGATATTGTCGTATTGGTTAAAGTCGAAAATGTAATAGTCCCTTCCCACACGCTTATCAAGGTGACGAATATAAAAATTAGGTCATTATGTTTCTTAATCTTGATTTTTTTTCATTATATGCAAATTTTATTCAGTGATAAAGATCACTAGACAGTTTACTTATAACATTTAAAAACTATTACCGAACAAGTTTAGACGACCTATATATTGAATTCCTCGCTGTAACGCTGTGTATCACAAATTTGTACATGTGCATACCCAAAAAGACATGTTTTATTTTCACATGATAAAAGTTACCAATACGTTTATCTACAAGCGAGATATATAAAAAACCGAAAAAAAATGTTGCACTGTATTCCATATTCCGAACCAAATCCTGCCTTTCATATATTCTTCCCATGAGACACACAAACCTGTGGTCTCGATACAAAATCTTAGCGTTCCCCCAGAACAAGAATTCGTGCAATACGCATATTACTCATTTACGATTGTGTTCTTTATCTGTAGAGATATATGTCAGTTCAACTGGCGTGCTACATACGGACGAAGGTAACTCAAAATAACATTAACACCAAGGTTAAACAAGGCAAAATAAACATTTCTCACTTTTCAAAGTGTAGTAATTCTCCATTAAATGAATGATACTCATAAAAATATTTAATAGATAGGCCGTAAAAATAAATTAACGAAGAAAATAAAAATTTCATTGTTCTTCTAATTTCTAAAACCTTTCCCCAACTCAATATTATTCAACGACATTAGTTACCTTCGTTAAGAATTATATGTTAAGGTACACTACGGACAAATGCAAATTGTTGTTAAAACATAATTTCCAAGAGATAAAATATTTATTTAATCCTTTAACATTAATTCTCGAGATATCGTAACTGGAGGTGGGTCGTTGCAACGCTTCGCAGTTGAAACGAAGCATTTACCGTTCTAACCTCAGACAAGCGTCTTTGCTACGGCGCGGCGCTAACAGTTCCGCTTGGAATAGTTGGCGAACCTGGTTTGATCTGGCATGAAAATAAAGTCAAAAAGCAGCTGAACAAACATCGTGAGTGACCATAAAAATTAAGTGTACTTTCAAAGTCGTTCAAAATATTTAAATTGGATATGATAGTAGACGAGAATAATGTCGAAATCACAGGTACACCAGACTCTGACATCTTATGCGATAATCAAAATAATTTATAGTGACGAATTTCAGTTTATTGCAACGTATCATTAAAACACAAATAAGGACACAATCGTAACTACGAAACATTTCAGCGGAACCGAGAGCGAGTGTCACGGCAGATTCGTTGCAACTGTTTAGTGGTCTTGCTTCGCAGCTGTCCTGGAATAGTTCCAACTGCTCCACGTTTGGAACTGTCTGGCACATCTCTAATCGTAAGAAATCTATTTAGTTGTAATTGATTTCACTGAGACAAACAGAGGAACTGTAGCGAACTCAGAGACATATTTTGAACATCCCCATTCTGGTCCAGGATTTCCTTCGAGTAGAGGCGGGTTTTTTTATACAGACTCCCTAGGCCAGGGATCGGCAACCTTTTTTGGCCGCGGGTCAAAATCAACCAAAATGTGAGTATTAAAGAGACGTTTGGGTCAGAGATTTTTTCGACATGGATCTTATATACATAAACACTTATTTGTATACGATCCGTGGTAATCGAGATAAAAAATTGTTCTTAGTATCTATTTTCAATTTTTTTATTCTCAAAATGTTTGTTTCATGTTTATGTTTTATAATTTATTTTTATATATTATACTTTATTTTCGGAACTAAAGTGGGTCACTTGAAATTATCAAATGGGTCACTCGGTGACCCTCGGGTCATAGGTTGCCGACCCCTGCTCTAGGCTCTTATGATACTAAATAATAAATCTCGAACTTAGTGTTATTTAATAGTTACGATTTATAAACAATACTTTCAGCATAATCTATAATCAGATGATAATAATACGTACTTCTGAAATAACTTTTTTGTGTTTTATTAAATACAAATTTGTTGGTACAATGTATATTTTATAACATGTAACGAACTATTTTTATTGTTAGGAGTAAAGTGCTGAAATGTTAAATCCGCGTCTGCCTTAGGGTCCTTGATCGGAATTGATGGGATGGTCCCTTGCTTCCTTCTGGAGAGTAAATTAGTTTATTGCCCTCCACGTGGTCATAAGCAGTTTGTAACTGCTTTTTTACAATAAATTTATTATCATTGTTCTATGTTCCTGCAAAAGTGACGCCGGAATGTAATTGGCACTTGAGCGAACTTATCACACGTCAATGTGATGCCCATTCACACTTATTCCAGGTGTGCATCTAACATACGGGACGTGATGATAAAAGGATAATGATCACAATCGACACACTTGACAGTGCCCTATTGTAACAGTGAATGGGAGATAAGGCAATGATAAGATTCACGCTAAGATGGTGTTCTCGATTCTCATTTCGATCATGGCATCCTCTCGGGAAACAGTGTTTGCTTTGTCTCTGGTGGTCGCTTCAGTTATCAGCTCTGTGATAGTTACAGGACATACTGAGAAATCAGGTACAGTAGACATTATGGTCTTGTCCTTTTCGATTTCTTGTCCGATTGGTGGCGGTTATTGATAATTCTCTATACTTATAAATTACTTATATCAACGCACAACCAAATCTATTTGATGCAGAAACTTGAAAAATTGACAAGATGTTGCATTTTTTTTCTCGTGGATACTTACTAAGAAACAATATTTTTTAATTTAAAAAAATTTAATTTTTTTTCTAAAACAATTCCTATAATTTCCTATTTTTCAATTTAAACTGATGGAAATATTGGGTGAGTTTCCATGTTTAAGTGACTCCTTCATCCAAACAAAAAAGAGAGAGAGAGAGAAAACGATTTAAGGTAGGAAAATGTACAAAACTCATTCTGTGCAGTTACCATACGCAAATGTAGGAAATGTTGTTTACGCACTAGAAGAAAGGAACTAAAATAATAAATCTTTGGCACACTACTTTCCATATGATTTGTAAAACGGTCGAAGAACAAGTGCTATGTCGATGTTTCTGTCGCTCCTCGGAAACCTTTCTTCATCTCTTTTTTACTGTTACGTAGTTGTTCTACGGATGATACTTCTCATTCTAGTACCAATTCGCAGTAGAGTAATAAATATTTGTAATGGTATATGACTGTAGTAACTTACACTTTTTGAAAAAAAAAAAGTCATTTTGAATATTTTACCACGTGTCGTAATTTTAGAGTTTGTTGGTATCCCAATGATGTATAACATTTTAAAGTCATTCGAATCCTAATGAAGGAATATTTATTTGTATTCCTTTGGTTTAAACACGAATATTTGATGGCACGGTTGACACAAAATTCAGGGATGCCTTAAAAATTCATTTTCTAAATAGTTTTGAGACGATTCCAATCTCGATTATCTTCGATACCATCATTTTGGTCATAATTTATATCAGTGTAATCAGTATTTGCTGCCAACAATGTACCTCAAGTTTCAATCTTGTCTCTTTATTCGTGACGAGATAAAATATGTCTAAATTCTTACCCTTTTTCGAAAAAGATTATATACTGTGATTCTAAACGACTATAGTACAGTCTGTTCGAAAAAAGATACAAAGCAAAATGTCTATGTTGTATTTTTTGTTCGAGATGAAGCCTGGCTATTAAAACTTACGTTTCCTTTGGGCAACACACTGCATGTATACATGTGTTTAGTTATGAATTAAAATGATGGAGAAAAGCGTATGAAATTGTGATTTTAATGTTTTCCTATGTATTTTTATAAATGACATCCCAATAATCGTCGTTCTATAGGTTTCTCTGTCAATACGGCTTGAATTTATAAATTTATAATGTCTCCTGTACCAATAAACGACTGCTTTTCGTATCAGTAATGTAAGACTAGTCATGGTCCAATCTTCATTAATCTTTCCTTGAGATATTTGCAGATAATAATAATAATAATAATAATAATAATAATAATAATAATTTGAAGATCATAATGAGTTTAAAATCAAACGCCTCGGGTTCAGATAAATTAAACGCTAAACTATTAAAATTATGTTACTTCTGTGTTTCACCTATTAGGATATTATCAATTATTCACTCTCCAGTGGTAGCTTCCCTACCGCATGGAAAATTGCCTTGGTGCACCCTCTCCCCAAAACATCGCATCCCTCAAAAGCAAATGAGTATCGACCAATTAGTATTCTCCCCACTCTGTCGGAAATGTTAGAAACAGTGGTTCGACTTCAAGTGGAGAGCTATCTCAATCACAAAATCATTATTAATGAACGTCAATCCGCTTTCCGTTCAGGTAGAAGTACAGGAACCGCCTTGTTGAATGTTATAGAAGATGCTCGAAATTCAAATGACGCGGGAAACGTAACTATTCTTGTCCTTCTCGATTTTAGCAACGCATTTGATTCAGTTGATCACGATATTTTGCTTGCAAAAATGAAGACTTTAGGTTTCGGATGACCTTCAATAAAATGGTTTTCGGAATATTTAACAGGACGAAAACAAACTGTAGTATCTGGAAATAACCCATCTTCTCCTCTTCAAACGGTGCGTGGTGTTGCGCAAGGAAGTGTCCTCGGACCCCTTGCTTTTTTAATCTACGTCAAAAAATCTCTTAAGCATAGCAAATTTCAAATGAACGCCGACGATCTTCAAATTTATATTAGTGGCAAACCGTCCAATATAACTTCAATTGCGCAAAAACTTAACGAAGATCTCACTTCATTTAGTATGTGGGCAAAATCTATCGGTCTCCTCTTAAATCCATCTAAATCACAATGCTTATTGCTCGGTTAAAAGAAAACCCTCAGTAAACTTTCAAATTGCACTCTACCCAATATATCAAAGACTTCTCTCGTTTGGTGCAGTCACGTGAAAAATCTAGGAATATTGAAAGCTCGCTAAGTTGGGAAACCCAAATAGACGAAACATGTAAAAACGTTTACTCCACCATCCACTCTTTAAAACGGCTACGTGATCTTTTACCAAGAGGAGTAAAAGAAATAATTGTTAGGTCTCTTGTCATGCCGCACTTTGATTACTGCGACTTTCTTTTCACTGACTTGACGAAAAAAAATGAAACGTAAATTACAAGTAGCTCAGAACTCATGTATTTGTTTCATTTTTTATCTCAGGAAGTACGACCATGTGACAGAATTTTTCAAAAAATCCAGGACACTCACACTTGAGGAACGTCGAACGCTGCATTGCCTATCTCTTCTTTATAAAATAATAAAAAATGGACATTTGACAGTTTCAGCAAAACGTTTTAAATTTTTGAAACTGGATCGCGCGCGAGGCTCACATCTCCTCTCTATACCTCGGCATGGCACAACTCTTTATAGTAAATCCTTCACAGTACACACAATACGTTCTTGGAACAAACTCCCTGCTCAACTAAAATCCCTATCAACTTTCTCTTATTTCAGGCGACGTCTTACAGAGTGGATGGAAAACAATGCCCTTTAGTATTCCCACATCCTGTCTATTCTTTCTCTTTCATTTGTATGCTTTCTTTCTTTCCTTACCTTCCTTTCATTCTTTTCTTCTTCGCTTTTACATTATCTCTCTTTCATTCTTTCAGTACTCTAGCTTCATATGATCCTATGTAATACATAATTTGTAAATACAGTGTAATATGTATCTAGTCAGGTATAATCATATTATAATATGTAATTTGTAAATATTGTCATTATGTAATAATTTGTTTGGATATCTTTGTTGTAATAACTATATATTTACTATTTGTATATTCATAATTTTATTGTACTTTTACTGCTACTTTTAACCCATGTTCGGCACTAAGCCGCCATCGTGATTGAGGTTTTGCTGGGTTTACTCAATCGCTTAAGGTTTTACCGGATGGTCCCTAGTATTGCTTCACAGTTTTAAATGTAAATACGACTTTCCCAATTTTCATATTGTATTTAAAATGTAAAAGTTTTAAAATGGTTAGACGGAAGAGCAGACCTTAAGGTCTGAGTCTCGCCAAAATAAAGACTGTTATTGTTGTTATTATTATTATTATTATTATTATTATTATTATTATGTATTCTCCGGATGTGTATCTCCGAGAAAATTAATGATAATAATAACTGCCAGAAATGCAGAAATAACATATTATATAACATATTACATATTGCATATTATATGTAATATAACATATTACATATTGCATATTACATGTAATATAACATATTACAAACATTCCACCTAACAAGGAAATTTCTTAGCCTCGACAAATAGAAACGGTGGTGTGGAAGAGATTGGAAAAGGGGCTGCCCCATTTTCCCACATTCTACATTAAAGACCGCAGTATTATATCAAATAATCTGAGAATTCGAGATAAACTGAGGCCTGCCTTTCAGTTTGCGCATGGAATAAAGAATAGAAGCTTCGTAAGTCATTTTAACTGTCCAGTATTGGGTTAATACTTCTTCGCCTTCATAATAAAATGGCAAATGTACTTTTAATGGCAATTGCTGAAGAATTGATGCCATGATTTAGAAAGCAGGTACGGTACAGAGAGTTCGAAAATAAGATGAATGGGTCATGAACCTTGTCAAAACGTCTCTTAATGGTAATGTATCCCTAAACCAAGTTCAAATAAACTCCTTTTCAAATAATTGAATTTTCTGGTGACTCTGGTGGTATTAAGAGCAAGATCGTGAGTCACTGACCAAGGTTGCGATTTCGAAGCCCGGTTATGATGCGCATTTTACTTACCGTTATGTCATTCATCCAATTACCCTTTCATTCCCCTCATCATCGTCCCGATGTTCCCGAGGTTGACATTAACAAAGAGGACACAAAACTTACAAGAATAAGAGTCATTCCTTTTCCCGACTTTAATAGCCAATGTTACGATAAAAATGGGAGTTTCTAGAAAACAGGAAGACGTTTACTATTTTCTTTCTAGATTCGTTGAGTTCAAACAATATTTTACACACAATAGCTAGACAAAATACAATGTGTTCGAATTGTCTCTTCCTGTCCTGATTTTAATAGGACTACATTAAATGAAATATATTTAAGTCATTTATTGGAAATAGAAGTTAGTGTAGTAATATTTGTTGATTTTTATAAATAAACCAACAGAGGACAAAAAACTACTCAGAATTTTCTTGACTTCTTTAGACAGATGATTGAGAGGCTTTATAAATACAAAATTATGTACAAGGTTATATGTGGTTGTATAACTATTCTACATTCATATTACTATTACTATATTTTTCCGTAATTGATAGTGTATAACTAATAGTTTGAGAGAAATCAAGGTAGATATACCCTTTTTTATAAATATAAAGTGAAATCACAAACACTTTCATTTAAAAATATTAAAGTCAATATTATGCTTTGCTTTTGTGGTTTTATGTTACGCTTGAAAATAATTGTTTTGCTCTTAATTTTTAAAACATTGTCGATGGCATGCAAAATTGATAAAACTTCAAAAGAATTGGATTTTTGGAATAAAACATTAATGTTTTGAATAACAATAAATGTTTTATTGTAATTCTTTATTTAATTGAAATCAACACAACTGCAAAATTTCATAATTATTGTATAAACTCTTTCTCAATCACAATATTCATAAAATCACAATTCTACTTCAAAAACCGGGATTGACTAACTATATTAAAATGGTATGTTTCATCAAAATCCTCCTCACCATAGTTTCAAATACTGCTACACTGCAATAATTTTATCTTGTAGAGTAATTGGCTCACATTATTTAAATATAGTTCTCCTCTGATCTCTAAACTTTTGTGTTGAATGTTATGTAGATATATAATTAATTTCAAAAATTAAGAGGTATTATGAAGTAACGCTAAATTTATATTATTGTTCTTTGTGATACACCTTAATTTAACAAACAAATTATTATAAGTATTATTATATAATATTATTAATGCTTCGGGATGAAAAAATTAGATCCGTAAATTAAAATCTACTTTTTATACTTCAAAAGTAAAATGTGTCAGTCAGTTGATTATTAACATAAATGGATAAATATTTGGTTGTTTCAGAATTATGTGAAAACGTAATTGGAGCAACTACAAACGGTGCGGGTGCCTGTGTTTGCGAGGAGAAAGATTACATCATTGATAGCAGTTACTCCCACTGTATACCAGGTGAGTAAATTCTTTCATAACTGCAATTTCTTTGCACAAGAATTTAAACATCTTGTGTATATTAATAAATATAAATGAAAAATATTAATGAATAAGAAAGAATAATTCGAAATTTCTAGTAAATGATTTCTCCACCTGTCTGCTTCCTCTTAGCGTGATAAAGCACTGAATTTATTTTTCAATGTATACTCAAAAAATACACAATGATTAAATAAGAACGAACATATTTAAATACAATCCGTTTCGGAGGTATTAGAGATTCCCTTACTCATTTATTAATTAAATATGAAATATTTTCGTACTTTCATTTAATGTGTAAGCCCACTGATTGTGGAAGGGGGAAGTTGGAAGATCGGGGAAGAAACGGGAGGGATTCCCAAATTCAAAATCTTCCCCAAGCCCCCAAAATCATTTCGAGATACTGTGGATTCCGCATCATGCTTCATACTATTTGACCAAATATAAAACCTCGTTGCTCTTTGCAGCAATCTGAGTTTAGTTTTTCAGGATGTTGAATACTGTGTAGAAATCTCTTGATTGTCGGGAACCCGGTTACTCCGTCTTCTTATTATCGGACCTTGACGTTTCGGTAACTATGCTGAAGACTTCTTCAGAAGTGACTGGTCCGGTGGAGGCGAACTAAGTCCTGGGAGTTGCCTACNGAAGTGACTAAGTGGAGGCGAACTAAGTCCTGGGAGTTGCCTACAAGGTTGCAGCCAATGTTGGGTAGACACAACGAGACACTGACCTGGATTCCCAATTCCAAAGTGTCCCTTAAAAGTTTCAGATGTATATATTTTTATGGAAACAAAATTTCTAGCTCCTTTATCAGTAGGATAGCCAAACGCATGAGAATAAACATATTTTAGGTTTTAGTCGAATCTGTCTTTTAATTCTTTTAAATCTGTCCGTTTGTAACAATAAACCTAATTAATATGAAATGTTTCTCAGATAATTAGTCTTATTATAATCTTTTCAATTAAGCCGTACGTCCTTAAGATCAGCTTAAGAATATTGTTCAGATTTCTTTCGTATGTTGTTTCTTTGCAATTGGTGAATCGTAACCAATAATACTATGAATGTTTGTTAAACAAAAATAGAAAATAAATGTATCAGCAATTGTAAATATGCCTATCGTTGTTTTCTTTTGTGAGAGGTTGTTTTTTAAGAGGAGGGATGACAGCTCAATTTCGGGGGGAAAGGGCCCCTAAATGAGTAAATGTCTTGGGTCTCAAACTTCCTAAATCCGGTTGCAGCATAAGAGTTGAAAAATCGCAATTTCAAAACAATGAGCGGCACCAGCTGGATAACCAAATATCACAAGTCTCCGACCAAGGAAGTCTCGAAGAAAGTTTAAATAATCCCTTGTCTTCAAGCGAATGTCAATCTTAGGTATACAGCAATTTACTTAGCATTCTAACCACTGAGCCATGCTCACTCAAATCTAAATAAAAAATTTAGTGACAAAATACAGTTACAAAATGCGTATGACCAGGTGGAAGACAGTAATCTAAGTTACTCTTATGAAACAAGAAAGAGACTATCCCATCAATTCCGATATTTAAAAAACCCTAAAGCAGTGGCGGATTTATCATTTCCGCTATCCAATGCAAAATCATGACATAAACGACCCTAAAATAAGAATTAAAATAGTTACTTCTTACAGTACATACAAAATATTTAAAAAATTATTTTTTATAAAATACAAGAAAGTTATTTAACAAATGTGTACTTTAATCGAATCTTTAACTTTTCCTAAAATATTGCTAATAGATCGTAACTATCAAAATAACACAAAATGCGAGATTAATAATTGCAATGGTATTTATGAGACTGTTTCCCTTGGGCAGTCTGCATATTTGAATAAATATTGCCTTTTTTAATAGTTTTCTTTTTGTAGATCGATTCCAAGGATGGGGATCAGATTGCGAGGATCCCATACAGTGTAAACATATGGGAAACGGAGCCGTATGTAAAGATGGATCATGTAGCTGCACTGAAGGTTACCACTATCTCCAAGGCAACTGCTGGAGAGATAAAAGTGAGTACAATTGTAAATAGAATAGGGTTGGGCAAAAAACCGTACTTTCCAGTCTTTCACGTTTGAGGGTTTTGGAAATAGTTGAAGAGTTCAAACTAGACTAACCCCGTTTACCATGCATATAAAAAATAAAATATTAACCTACACCTATACTTCCGTATTTGCAAACTTGCGAACAAGTAATACCATCCATCCGGAACGTATTGTGAAGAAATAATTTGAGCAACAATTACGCCAAAAAATGCTGAACACTTTAC
Organism: Laupala kohalensis; assembly: GCA_002313205.1. Taxonomy (NCBI): domain Eukaryota; kingdom Metazoa; phylum Arthropoda; class Insecta; order Orthoptera; family Trigonidiidae; genus Laupala; species Laupala kohalensis. Next base: position 572,106 of record NNCF01131069.1, on the reverse strand, counting down.
CATTATCACTTATTAATTTACAATCGAACTCCTGAAATAAAAGGTTGTATTGCACAGAGCGTTCGACAGATTTCACCGAACAATTAGTTTGAGTCATGACATACAAATTATAAATTTAACGTGTCTCCTTAGATTCATTAATTTCATTTTTTTCAGAACATGGAGAAAATTGTTTGAAAAATGAAGAGTGTTACGCCTACTTCGAGTCTGATGCTTATGTTTGCAGCAAGGGTAATATTTGCGAATGCGCCGAAGGTGCTTACAAGTTCAGAGACAAAGAAGGGAGCGTAATGTGTCGACGAAAAGCAATGGGTAAGTCTTTCAAAGCAAAATCTTTAAATAACCCTCGTTTTTATTTGTTATTCACTTTTCCTCGAACGAGGTTTTCGGAACTGGGCACTTCAAAATGTCAGAAATATTTTTTTTAGTTGTATGAATAATGAATATTAAATAACTAGGGTATGCTTTCTTCAAAAGAAAAAAAAAACTTTTTTGCGAGCCCTGAGGTAATTTCTTTAATATGCAAAAATTATATTCTACTTCATAAACTTATTTGTATGTATAACAGTAATTATAATAACCATCAAAGTAACATATATTAATACTTTAAATATCGATCACTGCGGTATTGTAAGGTAATTTGACCACTGACCATTGCAGTAGTATACAATCAATCAATATAATAAAACGTAAATCACCTATCCTTTCTGGTCGTCAGACAAAATAAGAGTGCTTAATACTCTCACACTGTGATTTAAAAAAATTCTTTGTGTAGTTGCTGCCACAAATCGGTGCACAATCACAATTTAATTTATACTCGGCACAAGGGACCACCTTAAAAATTGAACATCATCCCGCGTTGACATTATGAGAAAACATTGTGTTATGAATAACGAAACGAAACATTGTAGTCGGTACTTGGGAGATACTGCGCTTGGATCCAAGGTGGGATGAAGTAATTCGCCTACACTTATTTATTTCTCTATTTCGTGTGATATGGCGAGGATTGGGCCATTTGGCCCGTCCTTCCACCTCACCGTGACATGGGGAAGGGAATTGGGAAGGAGAGATGTCGGTTGTCCAGGATATGGCACCGAAGCGCCATTCGTCCGGAGTAGACGAGGCAAACTCCATCTGAAAACCTCACCTAGTTTGACTCTATATTCTACCGCTCGGCGTCATCGAGATTGCGAAGACGCTACCAGCGGTCCACTACATTATCTTCAAACATAGAAATCTCTTAGATTGCGGTGAACCTCACCGCCAGGTAACAGATTAATCATGTTATGTCGAATGGGACCGGGCCCGTCAACCACAAGTTGACAAGTTGACAAGTTGACAAGTTGGGTTTCACAAGTTGAATGAGAACGGGACCGGGGTTCGAATCCGAGTGGCGAACGGGATGGCGCAGTCGGTAGGCGCATGAGCGCGCAGAGCTCAAGGTCCCGGGTTCGAACCCCGGTCCCGTCTCCCATTTTCATTCGACGTATCTTCAAACGTTTTAAATACTCCGGAGATATACGACCTAGGCAATCAGTTTACAATTATCTATACTAATAAAAGTAAATTATTTGGAATGTCCCTGGCATAGAAATCGGAAAAAGTAATCGATGAAATTATTTGAAATTTCCAAGGATACTTTGCAATTAAAATTAAATGAATTACGAGAGCAGAAAAACAATTAAAATTGTCTACTAATCAGTAGATATAAATCTTCATTCGCTTACTTTTAACTCACTATCATGACTCTTAACTTACTAAAGTGTCCGCCAGACTTCACTTCAGGACAATGCACAGAAGTATGATCTGCGTTAACGAATCGCAGAAGAAAACTTATGTAAGGACTGTGAAAAAAAATCGTTTCCAAGTACATAACCTAAAAGTGAAATGAAAACGAAAGGATTCAGATGTCTTAACAATGAGCTTCGTTTATTTATGTGTAATGTGAATGTTCCTTCTGAGTTTTAAAATAATTCGTAATTACATACATACAATACTGAAAACTGTGTGTATTTTTCTACGTTTTCTTGGGGGAATTTAATTTTTGCAATAAATAAAAGTGAAAAATTAACACCACGAAAGTATACATGGAAACTAACACATGAATATAGAATATTACGTAAAAAACCCGGGCAACGCCGGGCAAAATGAGCTAAAAAAGAGACCAGACTTGTTGACAGGTGTTTTAGTACCCACTGCATGGTCAATTCTCAGTATCAAATTTTCTTCGAATGTTAATATAATTTTAGTATGCTTAACAATGCACTTTTTTAATTTTTATGTTTTATTTGTGAATTGTTTAAAAATTTATAATGTGCAACAAAGATTGTTTTAAGTTTGTTTTCAAATCCTGGACACCGAGTAGTTCTGATAATATTTTATAAAATGTTTATTTTTCTCAAAATGTGGTCTATTAAATGGATTAAGTTGCTATGCAATCATCCCCGTAAAAATCTGACGAGCACTTCGGGGTGTTAAATTTTTACAGCGCAATGAAAAAATTTTAATCTTTGGACAGCAAGATGGCTACCCCTTCTTTCAACTACTTTTTCAGAAACCAATGAATGTATAATTTGTTTTAAATGAGAAGAATGTATTATTTTGTCACTCGACGAGACAAGTTTGAAGTAAAACATGAAACACCAGCAAAATTTCAGAAAAAAATGTGAGAATAAATACACCATTTTAGCTTACAGATGTATTTGATTTGATTTTTTATATGATAGAGAAATGACTACGATATTCCCACCCTACTAAATATCATTTGAATACAAATATTATGAAAGTTCATTTGATATACAAATAGACGCACTTAAAATATGCCACAAGAATCGTCCAAATTTAATCTTTCATCTGACATAAAACTCAAACACGAAAATAAAATACAAAAATATTTCTTTGTAGAAAACGAAGAATGTGAAACTCCCGAAGACTGTTGGGAGACAGATACTACATGCGAGAAAAGGGAAGGTACAGCCACTGACTTTGTGTGCACACTACAAGAGAATGGTAAGTAAAAAACGTTCACGTCACTACGAAGTCATAATCTATTATAGAATTCCTCACATCTTTAGTCACACATTACCATGTTATCAGTGATGGTTGAAAAATTTGAGATATATTTTTCCATAAAAGTGTACTATAGTGATAAGAATTTCAAAAATTAAAAAAATAATAAATACTTATCCTTAAAGTCTATCTGAGACGATCACTTGATAGGTTGTCATTTGTTGTTTTGCTTACAGCGGTTGTAAAAGAACGAAGACGAAAATTGCTAAATTAATATTACGAATATACATACTAATATATAAATGTGTAGCTTGAAAGTATCTGCCTGTTTGCTACTTAATCACCCCTGAACCGATGCGTGATGCAACTTGTCAAGGAGATAGATGTTCAGGATGAACATAGGCTTACTTTTATTTTCAAAAATGTCATACGAAAAGTAGAAATTATTTTTGAAAATAAATGTCGATAAAATCGAAAAAAAGAGTAATATTTGCTTACACTGCCTAAACGGTTAGAGATATGTGACAACTATCAATGGCAATACTGCTTGCCTCAAATAGTTCTACAAAAACGTCCGCGACAGTATATGTCTATCCACAAATTTTATCCTAAATTATCGATAAAACTTCATTAAAAATAGAAGAGTTAAAATACTTCAATTTACAAACGCAATTTACGAAGGAAAAAATCACTCATCATTAAATTTAATGAATTACTTGTTTTGTGCATTTAACAAAGATAAAAACGCCATTAAATCGTAAAATTTCGACGAATAATATAGATTTTGCAAGAATTTTAATGACATATGGTAGCTGCGTCATGCGTCATGCATCGAAAGCGAAAATTCGACTGGCGCGGTTCCCGGGAGATGGTGTAGTGTATTAAATTTGTATTATTATGAATTTGAAAAATTAGGATGCTGTACATGTTTTCAAAACCAGTAAGTAAAAGTATTTTGATCTTATAATACGATAGATTTTATTTTTTCCTGAGTAAAAGAAGATTAGACTAAGAAAAGTCCCGAGCATCGCTGGGTAATCAGCTACTAAAGTATTTATAATTTAAGTTATGAATGAAGAAATGGAAGAAATTTGAATTGCTTTCTTTTCTTTGCATTTCCTTCGAAGACTCCGAGGCATCTTCCTCTCTCATTTCAACGATCAGAACTCTGAAGACTATTAATTCGAACGCTAACCTGGGAGAGACGAAAGGGAGATGCACGGGACCAAATGAAGAGGAGACGTCGGGAGGAAACTGCGTGTGTATGAAGGGATATTATAAACCCTCAGGAACTTCTATTTGTTATCCAGGTAAATGCACATTCTCCACTGACTCACACATCGTCTAAGATATTTCTGAAATATAATTCAATCAGCTAAACATCTAAAATTTCCATAAACGGAAGAAATAAAATGTATTGATGTAGGTTTCACCTTTTAAAACTCACATGACAAACCATTTAAGCAACATGGATGACATGAACTTTCTCTTACAAGAGAAAAATTATTTTCGAAAATAATTTTTCTTGGGAATTTTGTAAATGATGATTTTTTAACTCAACTATAAAGTCTATACCATATTTTTAAATATTTTCATAGAGATCACCGGACATTCTGGTGAGATATTAAAATTTTTGTTCGTATCCCTTAACAAATAATACTAAATATAAAATATTAACATGGCTAAATTTATAAGACAATTGATTTGATGCATCAATTGTTGAGTTGGTGCTGGATCAATATTAATATTTACAATAATATATAATAGTAGATAGAACAATACTAAACACTCTACATCCAGTTTTTACGTCGATCACAAAAAGATTCGTTCTTGTCGCGCTTTCGAAACGACCAATACTAATTTTGGATTATACGCTTTTACCTGTAGTAAAATTGATAATTTAGTAAACACGCAGAACTAGTCCTGATCAAAGAGCAACATTCAAAACTAGTATTGGTCGTTTTTGTAAACGCACAGAACTAGTTCTGGTAGAAACGCATAGACCAAAACTAGTTTCGTTCAATGGCCGAATTCGGGATTTGTGCGTAACTTATACACTTCTCTCCTCACTCCGCAAAATTTGGCGGGGTATCCTATTAATTCGGTTCGCTTAATCAATACTGCCAGGTATATTGTCTTCTCGATTTACATTATTCGGAAGCTCATTTGACCCAATATCAATTATCAGGCCCTCAATACATATGACTCACGTTATAAAAAAACAAATAATAAGAAATCCAATTTTAATAAATTTTATAAACAATAGGTGTGTACAATAATTGTAAATAAATTAGAATATTACAAGAAAAAATCCTTTTATATACATAAAGCTACAAGTAATACAGAGAGGTAGAATATTAATAAATTAATTGAGAAAGTAGAATTTCATGAAACATTTTCCACTGACGTCATATCACAGTCTCAATATTATACCATCGCGACATACCATTCAAATTCTCTATACTGGTCTTACAGCTCGGCGCTCTGGTGCCTTCAAATGTTGTGCGATTTTTTATGTCTAGGTGAATACACGACCTACTTAATTATATTACTGATAATCATATTTATTCAATATATACCAACAAGGTCAATACACGGTCTATTGAGATGAATACACGATCTACTTGGTCATATAACTGTTTATAAAAAGAACACTGTACATAGTGTAGATACTGTAGGTAGTGTATTCATCTAAACGTGTACTGTAGGTAGTGTATTCATCTAAACGAAGTAATACTCGCTCATCACGTGAAGGCGCCACAGTGCTGAGCTGCAAGTTTTCGTCTTTACTGTCGCTACTGTGTGATATTAGACACGGGTAAACCACAAATGCAAAATTATATTGTACTATATTATTTTCAATTATAGGGGAGAATACTAAGTTGGGCTTCTGAAGTATGGATCAACTTAATTTTTTTTTGCCAACAGAGCTTGGAACACCCTGTTCCCTACCGGGAGATACAGAGAAAGCGGAACCCGAATCTCCACACATCGAATTCGCCACCTGCCGCCGCAGCGCGAAGTCTGCAGATACGAATAGTACCGTGGGAGTATTGGCGTGCCTGGGTGGCTTCCTTCCTAACAGTGACAATCATGAATGTCAAAAAAGTAAGTATTGTTATTTTAGAAGTGAATCTGACAGAAAAATAAATAAAAGTGTTATAGCAAACGATAGTAGTTTAATTAAAAAAGTTCATTATTTCAAATCATTAAAATCATATCAATTCCTTTTAACTAAATAGTACGATTTTGTTGTAATGGTGCCACGGTAAAAGATCGTCGTGCGCCACGGAGTAAGACCAGACTTACACATAAATAGACTCAGCGGTCTCTGCTGTGGGTTGTCCGTGATAACATGAGCACACCCGCTTGTGGCAGGAGAGGAGGGGAGGTGCGCAATGTGTTGTGAGCATGAATCAACAGTCAGAGAGGAGATTTGAGTTCCCCCACCGAAGTCAATGTGCGAGAAAGAGTCAATCATTAATGTGGTTCTCCATCAACTATAATAAGCACCGGCCGAACTGTCCTGCTATTCTTTAAAAAAAAAGAATCATGGCATTCAACAACACTTCTCTATATAGTGTCGGCTCCAGGGAGAATCATGGTCCCTCCTGAAATAGAGAGACTATTTTTTTCCCCAAAAAGAGATTGAACAGTGAGTTTAAACAATAATCAAGAGATAATTTCAAATAAAGTTCCGTATTTATGTCTGATTCCGTGTTTATTTTATTTCTGGCCCTGGTTTTTCTCCGGTTATCCTTCGGGTAGAGGCGGTTTTTTATACAGACTCTACAGGCTCTTGCCTAGGGGCGGCATTTATTGAAATAATAAATCTCGAATTTTGCATTACTTAATAGTTACGATTTATAAACAATACTCCCCGAATAATCTATAGTTTGATAATAATACGTACTTGTGGAATTACTTTCTTGTGTTTTATTAAACACAAGCTTGTTGGTATTATGTTAATATTATTACACGTACTGAACTATTTTTATTTTTAGAAGTGTGTTGAAATGTTAAATCCGCCTCTGCCTTAGGGCCCAAGATCTGAGTTGTCGGGATGGTTTCTTGCTTGCTTCCGGAGAGTAAATTAGTAGTTAGTGGTCATAAGCAGTTTGTAACTGTTTTTTTTACAATAAAGTTTATTAAAGTTTATAATTATACATATGTATCTAAGTTATGTCATTCTGAAGTGGATGAAGACATATTTTTTAATTATTATTTTTCTTTGTCATTTTGTCAGAGGTTTCCGATACCAGGAGTTGTACTCTTCATGAATATTAATTATATGATGTGTCTTTTTTTCAGCTCGTACCATTAAACAAAATTGTTTTGAAGATGTCACATGTGCGTATTACGGAGGCGTATGCAATGGCAAGAGTTGCGTTTGTCCGGAAGGTTTCCACTACGTGCAGAGCAAGACCGTTTGTTGGCCGAGCAAAGGTCAGTGAACAATTGTGTTTTGAACACATGGAATTCGGAAACGAGTACCATTCAAATTCAGTTGAGGTATATAAATGCAAAACGTTCTAAGTTCCAAAACGATTTATTTTTAGATAAATGTTCTGATAATCGATTGATAAGTGCCTTCGGGTGATAGTTTAATTACGATAAATGCGACCAAAGGTTAGCGAGAGCATCTTCTTCGTCGTGAGGCTAACCTCTATTACGTGATTACGGTCGGGGAAATTGATTTCATAATAAATTTTTTACCAGTTTTTCAATAATTTCTCGTAACGCGAGCAAAAGGATGGTTATCAGGTGTAACACATGCACACTCTTGAGTACTCTCCGTGGTATTGACAGCGTTAGGTGGGACATCACATGTGCCATTTTGAACATTCTCCATATTTAATTATTTGCCACTTACTATTGTTTCAACAGAACACCTTATATTTTGAAAAAAAATTATTGAGAATCAACTAAGCCCGTAGGAAGACAGCGTTTACTGTCAAAACGTCGGACTAGTAAATAAATATTCCTAAACGCAAAAATTTATTTATATATACAAAGATAAAAAAGTTCAAGAAATTGTGATCTCGTTCTCAAATCGCACTAGTGTCAGGACCAAGACTTTCACTAAAGAAAAAATATGTTATACACACGAAAAGTTTCTTTTTCTTGCATTAATTGTTAGTTAATATGTACTTTCTCGATTTATTTTAGGATAAACCGTAATTGTGGTTTACTTGTATTCAAATAAATTCAAATAATATTCATTCGAATGTTAAATTTATATTCAAATATGACTTATTATTAAAATAAATAGCTCATTCATTCAAATAAAGTATGCGGATTATAGCTTAATAATGTCTAAAATTTACTTTATTCGTCCAATTAAAATTACCTCGTTTAATATATGTTATAAATAGTAGTTACTAATTTCAAACAAACCGGTTTTTATCCGCGCAATTTTACGTCAATGTTTTCTTGTGATGCAGTAACTGCTGATAATTCAAATAATATGTTGAACACTTTACATACTATCAGAATATAGTTTATGAAAATTTGATATAATTCTTTTACTTTTTCAACAGGTATAAATGAAACATGCGCCGATCATTTTGACTGCGGTGTGACAACAGATGATAGCATCCAATGTAACGGCGGACTTTGTGAGTGCAAAAAGGGATTTCACGAAGCCAAAGGAGACTGTCGAAAGGAAGCACAAAGTAATTATATTTAATTTTCATTCATTTTATCACCTCAACCTTTATCGGTAATTTCTGGGTTTCTCTTAATCATCCAAGCACCCAGGTCCTAATTACAGAGACTGTCCCAGAACTCCACGTAAAATATGGAGGAATGAGAGAGCACATTAATAGAAACAGAAAATCATTAAGGTACACGTGACCGAAAACGTCTCCCGGAGAACAATTTTAAAAATATAAACAATTTTAACATTTTTAACAATCTGAACACATTTTTTCTGGTATCTAAAAAATTCATCTTTCATTTTCATTATGTCAATTTCATAGCGTCGCGTATTAATCCTGTCACATATCTCTCAAAATGTTATTAATAATATCTTATTGTTTATATTGAATACATCCTTTTTCTAACCTTTAAATATTCACCTCTCTCGTTTCCCCATTATTTGCATTCCCAAAATACATGGGCTGGTCCCTCTTCATGTTCCCCACACATACATGTTTCTATCTCTTTCCCAATCTTTTTCAAATATGTGAAAAAATTGTCGAGCTCACTTACAAGTTTCATAAGTACACAATATGGTTCAAACCCCCTTTTTTTATATTCTAGGAATCAAAGCCATGGAATATGTTATTAAATCATTGCCGCTCTAGTCTATGCGAATAGACTTACCTAAAGCGAGCAAATGGTAAATTTATGAGAACAGAAAATGTCACAAATACGCAGTCCCAATCATTGCTACTACCATTTATGTACTCACAACAATTAAAATACTTAATACGCACGTTATCTAAAACAAAGGTTACTTAAACTTTTTCGTTCATCCTTCATTAAGGGGATATGTTGACAAAATTATTTGTTTACTCTTTTTTCTCGCCTTACAGCCCGCATTCTCTCAAGACGTAAAATTTTCCTTCCCTAACAATATAATACCCAGAACTAGAATAAGGAAAGAGTTCGTAAATTTTATACCTTTCTTGGGCAGATATTCCCTGGCATGTTCACTCCACATGATATTGGTTAGTAAACCAACCAAGCTAAATATAAAACTTAAAATTGACGTCTTCTTTGTAACGATAAGTAGTTATTGACCCCAATATTATTCCAGAAGATAAATTGATGAAGTTTAGGTCTTAAAAAATAAAATTACAATTAGTCTACCAAGTGAAAGTTGAGTGTGTTGTGTGAGTGGAGGTATGGATGGATATAATGGAATGAGTGCGAATGGGACGATGTAGGTGGTTGAATAGAATTTAATATTTAAATTAGCAGTGTTGAGGTACAAAAATTCAAGCTCATATCTCAATCAGTTCGTGAGATAGACCGAAAATTAAACAGTAATAAAAATGGAGGATGGGGGCGAATTTTCGAAATCTCATGTATACAGTGCACTTTTTAGTGTTTTGAAGGTCATGCGTGCAAATTTTCATCGTTCTCGGATTAAAACACCGTACGTCGCAATTTCGACAATGGCTGAAAATACTTTCTTATCACAAAAATATCAGCAGGGTCGTTTAAAACGTATTTTTCTCAAATTTCGTTTGAGCTTGATTGAAAGTAGAATTTGTGAGGTACTTTTGAAGAGAATTATCATTGAAATACTGTACCATATCTACGTTCAACACAGCGCGATCCACTGGAAACTAATACTAATACGCCAGATGGATTTCATAATCGAAAGAAGCTGGATGGTTTTATTTACTTGACATTTTTGTCAATTGTCTGGACCTACGCTGCGCTCAATTAAATAACCGGTAGACTCTAGTGAATTAATTCACGATTTGTTGAAAAACAGATCGTTCCTCATTATTATTATTTTTTGTCTAACCTCACAATTTCACGCAAATACTGATTAATTTTTACAGAGTTGGGAGATAAGTGCACCGATATAAACGACTGTGTCTTTGCAACAGACGATCCCCGCATAAAATGCACAACTACGTGCAGTTGCAGTACAGGATACTTCAAAATAAATGACACTAACTGTGAGACAGGTGAGAAACAACAAAAAACTTTTTTATCATATTCATACTGAAAATATTTTAAGAAAATTGTATATTCCCAGACTGATAGAACATTTGTACAAGTAAGACTTTACCAGGAACGGTGTATGCCAGCAATTAACTCTATGAGCCAGGCAATGGGGAATCGACCCAATGACAAAATCAAATAAATCATAAGAAGGCAGCGCGTAGTTTTATCGAAAAAAGTACGAAAATATAAGACCTTCCACATCTTTTGAATGATCGTAGAGGTGGTCATTTTTTTAGGAATAAGCCCTCAAAGTGCGAAATTTCATATTTTTTTAAAAATCTTGCGACTTTGGTATTGATCCTGGACTAATAAGAGAGCAGTAGGTCTTGATAAAAGCTATATTAGAAAATTAATATAGGAGGAATAAACATTATCCTACGACCAATAGGACTCGCTGTTTGAGTTTTTTATGTCTATCTACATTTTCACTATTTTTCTGCAAGGGTAATGGTTTCTTACTGGAACATCAATTTAGTATTCACGTATGTAACAGATATAATGAGAAATCTTTTTTCTACTGATTTTATATAATAATTATGTTTTCGGAGCGTCTATTAGCTCAGTTTTATAGCTCTATATTATAGCTTAATAATTTCTATAATTTTGAAATTATTAAGTTGTCTATTAGCTCAGGTGCTGGCGACGTTGTCTTGCGGGGTTGTCTCAGGCATTATCCGAGTTCAGGAGAAAGAAGTAATTTTGTCTACATCATTTTAGCAGAGCGTCTTATTTTACTGAATATATGTGGTGTGGAGGTGTAACACATCAACTAACTTGTTTGTCCGGAGACAAGCCGCGTCTCAATAGACATGACTACTAACATTTCGGCCATCTTGCTGTGGCCTTCTTAAGGGTAATGTTAGAGTCGCAGAGACCTGAGTCGCTATCGTACTCTGTAGACTTAGGTCTTACAACTCTGACGTTACCCTGAAAAAGACCACATCAAGACGGCCGAAATATTGGTAGTTATGTCTATTGAGACGCGGCTTGTCTCCGGACAAACAAGTTTATATTGATGCCGGCCGCGGAAGCCGACGTTTACACATCGATTCCAAGTTACACACTATGGGCAAGGATCTTTACTAGAATTTTCTCTTGCTTATTCCCCCACTACAATAGTTTGGGATCAGTACCTTCAAGTTCCGGGACAACCGAATATCTCTTCTTTCCAAAATAGTTTTCGAAGTATAGGTATATCGAAGAGCAGACCTTTTAGCATTAAAGAAAAATTATTTCAATACATCCCTGCACGCAGTACAACAGCGGCTAAAGCAGGAGGCCCCGGGTTCGAGTCCCGGTCCGTCGCAATTTTCAATTGGCCGTAGACGACGAAACTTCATTCCCAGAGTAGGTTGTCAGTTAAAATTTTTTTCATTCTCCGTCCAGTCATTTTCCAAACTAGAAAGAATATGTGATGTTTTCAATATTATAAATGAATGGTGTATTCCTTTATTTTTAAATAATTGTTTTAACAAAATCATAGCGTCAAGTTAAAAGATCTTATTACAGAACACGTAGGTGATAGTTTCTTCACATCCCGCATGTCGATGGAATTCTCACCAGTTTCTGGACATGGAATGTTCTACTTATTTATTTATTTATTTATTTATTTTCCAGGAATCGGAGGGAATTGCACAGAAGATTCTTGTTGTGCAGCGGTGAACAACACCAAATGTTTTAATGACACTGAAAAGCTTACATGCCAGTGCGAAACTGGTTTCGTATCGGGTGGTACTACAAAGTTTTGTTATCCAGGTAATTTTTGTCTGTACTTTACTTCGAAGTATGCTATTGTATTTCTGATACAGAAACACATTCTCTGTACAAAATTATTTTATACTCATTATTATTTTTTTAATAAGTGAGATTATATAAGAATGCATTACCTATAAGAATGCTATGGAAAAAGGAGTCAAAATTAAATGCAAAACCACATACAGTTACGAAATCTCTTTGAGAAATGCAAAACTTCTACACAGTTAAACAGTAAGAGCAAATCTAATTTGACTTTCACTCGGGAGCATCGACTTGTCGTTGCTATTGCTCTACGTTCTTATTTTTATGGATTGTCGTTTTTCACAATTTATACGACGAGCTCTTTTATTTAATTCGTCACAATATTTTCAAGTTTCATAATATACTGAGCAACGCCGTCC
>NNCF01131069.1:542635-559156 GCA_002313205.1 Laupala kohalensis | reverse complement strand
ATATGCGAGAAAGAACAGTTAAAATAGAGACGAAAAACCAATAACACCGATTTGAACGAGGCGCCAAGAAAGGTGCGTTCGGCGAGTTGCACAACACAAACGGAAGATTTTGAAATTATATTATACGAACTAGGAAAGTGTGAATGCACCTGACAAAACTAGTGACGCGAAACCATCGGAAAAAGAGCGATTGGCGGAATGCGTTGTGCGTGAAGTTTAGAAGGAATAGGGGTTAGCGCCAAGAAGGGAACAACACGGCATGAATCTATCTCATTTGTTCGGGGTTTCTTGGAGAAGACGGTTGACTTGCTTAAATCGTACGAGTGATCTTTATCACGCAGACCATCAGCGGGTAGAATCACGTTGTAATCATACGCAGCTTTATTGAACGAGAACGAGCCAATCTGAATTTATAGTAAAAGATCAGAACATTGATTTTTAAATTCAGTAATTTTTTATTAGGCGCGAAGACGCAAGTTACGGACATATCATTTTATGATATTTTATCGCAATCGAGGATATAAAGGGAACGGTCGGATACAACGCAAGTTAAGCGCGTGGATAATATTTGATCAAGGGCTCCGAGTGAAGCCAGCAACGTATTGTAAAAGTTGTCTTACGAATCCGGAAACATTTGCACGCCGGCGGTTGAGAAAATCTGTCGCAAAAGCCGGTCGAAACGAGGGAACACGAGGACGAAAATCGTGGTAAAAGCAGGCGTGGGTCAAGGTCACTGGACGGGCTCTGAAGCAGCTGTGCAACCTGCGTTTGATGAAAAAGAGGTGTTTCGAGCCGTGGTGGTTGAACACGATTTCGAAGAAAATACGCTGGTTGTGAGTATACATCTCTGTGAGACGGACATTATACGAAGTGATTTCGTTGATTAGGGACTCATATTTAATTTTGTAATTCGATGTTAACTAGTATCTTGCGAAAGAGAACGTTGCATTGGAGTTGAATTTATCGCATTCACTGTAAAAATTGGGGTTTGTTTTAAGAAGAAAGAAGAGAAGAAAAGGCGTTTAAAAAAGAACTGTTAATAGAATATCAGAAGGGAAGACGTAATTATTGCTCATTTCGTGTTTGCTTTGATATTGTTTTTCCAAAATTGATTGTATAAATTTTAACTGTAAATGCGCGAATCAAGAGAATGAGCTCAATGTAACATTGCGCAATCAGTTGCGAGGGATTTATATTTGTATTTTGGTACTGTGGGGAGCAAAAGAATTGTGTATTTATTGTAAATGTTATATGTATTGTTTACACCTTACTATATTGTCAGAATAAATTGTGGTAATCGCATCAGAAGTACCGAATCCTTATTTTATAGTTATCTTAATACACAGAAGGGTGGATTAGAATATATATGTGTGTGTGTATTTATATATGTATATATATAATTATTTTATAGTCTTTTGAATTTAATTTAAAGCAATATAAGTTTGAATCGAATTCACATTTATTCTTTTACAGTTGCCACGGAGTACGAGGAAGAGTGTGAGGAAGACGATCAATGTACACAACTGACTACTGATGGTAATAACATAGAATGTCCATATGATGTTAACCCTCGAGTTTGTCGCTGTAAGAACGGTTACTATTACAAAAACAAACTTTGTTGGGAGAAAAAATGTAAGTAAAAATATTTTCGATTTGTATTTTGTGAGTTCTAAATTATGGTAGAATCTAAGGAGACGAACCAATTCAAAACATGAGTCGGGGTCTTGAATACTTTCCATAGTATTTACAAGTATTAAACACCATGGAAATGTGCATAGTTAAAATTTTGGTTTGTTTCCTTCAATCTATTAGTTAAGAGAGATATTTTTGTTTAATTGTCTAATAATGTTATTTTTCATAATTCAAATAAAAGTAAATTAATTTTTTTCTTGCTTTTAGTTATTTTCACAATGATTCATGAAAGAATACTTTTGTATAAAAAAGCATTATGATAACATTTTCAAAAATTCATTAAAATTATTATGCCATAATCCATAATTAAAACATATAATTAAATGTATAGTCTAACGATGAGGATTCGTATAAAAATGTAAGTAAGAATGAAAACTATTTTCAATTATAATCATTAGGTATATGCTCGTCGAAAATTCCTCTTTCTAAGGACTGGCTGAGAAGATCCAGTACTAGCACGAATAATATTGCGCAAACATCTTTTTATTAAAATAAAGATTATTGATACTTGAACAATTTTATTATAAATGTTAGATCCAGTTATAATGAACTCTTGTAAAATCATTGAGGAATAAGACGTTGTTTCCTATTATTCATTCATCCACCCAAACAGAAATGTCCAGATTCTTGATGCTTCGGATAAGAGTGTTAGATAACTTAAATGATTATTTTACAAGTTCAGTACCGTTTTCCAAGCAAATAAATCGAGAGACTCATTCACAATTCAGGAAAGAAATATTATTAATTGTGTAAAGAACCATTCCATTTATGTCATTTTCTCAATCATTAACAATATCTTTCATACGTAACGTAATTTTTGAAATTTTTTTCAGTTCTCAAAGAAGAATGTCACAAGGAAAGTCAATGTTTTCCCGAAAATTCGTACTGCTTCAAAAACCTGTGCACTTGTCAATACGGATTCAAACCACTAGGTGATAAATGCGTAGGTAAGTTGAACAATTATATAAGAAGATTTATAATACTTGCGAAAAGTAGCCTTGTTCCATCATACGGCTTGAGATGTGCCCCTGGGAACAACAGAAAGTAGAGCTCAGCAATTTCTTAGTCTCGATACAAGACATGGCCAGAATCACGCTCCGCTCGGTTTGGCCCCTAGATACAGCCAGTTCTAGTTTTGAAACAAATTATGTAGGCCTGGGAGCCATACTGGACGTAAGGCATCAGCAAATTCACCTCACCTCACCTCACCAAGTATAGGAACTTAGTAGCAACTTAGGACCCTTGCCAATAGGTTAGGTCGTAAAATATTCGAGTGCCATATCTAAAATGTAACTTTAAAAATCTTATAGAGACTCTTTCGCTGCTGTTGTTCGTTCAGATTGAATAAATATTTTATATTCTTAAAGAAGCACAGAAATAAACATGGATTTATTTTTAAAAAATCAACAGTCTCAATATCTATACTGCGTAAAAAGATACAAATCATTTGAAAACATAGATGTTTACTACCACGTCGCAACTTGCTTTTTAATGAAACCGTTTTTTTACATTTTTATTTGTGAAGGAGGTACTTTAGGTGCACATTCTCTCAGAATAACCGTGTGTTTACATTCATTGCTATTTCAAATTAATCAAAACCTCTATTTCCTTTTTTAGATGACAACGGAGCCAATACTGCCACTTCATTCTCTTTCATTCTGGTTACACTTCTCGTCTTTGTAGTCAATATTCTTCGCTAATCGACGGTACAAGGATCAAAGTCATCTTCATAGCGAACTACCATAACTAAAAAAAAACAACTTAAATATGGACTTTAAAACTTAACCATCAATTAAAATTATCACAAAAAAGTTGGAACTATGGGCTGCAAGAATAATTTTCATTCCAGAAAGAGAGATTGGGAATTTTAAAATTGGAGAAGAAACGGAATAAAATCATATCATATAAAGTAATAAATGGGTATATCCCCATAGCTGAATCAATTCCAAAACTCTTTGAGAATGATAGATATAATTATAAAGAAGAACATTTAAGAGAAACTTACTCTTTCAGTGTATTAACCGATTACCTCATAAAATTTTTAGATACAAGTATAGGTGATACAAAAGAACGATTTTTAAAGAAATCAGTGGGATACGGAACATTAAGTCCCGAATCATATATATAATTTACAAGTTTATATCCCAGTAAAAAATTGCGTAAAAACTTGGAGGGATAATAGATCATACTAATAGGAACAAAAATACAGATATACGCCAGGAAACGTCACCAGGAGGAGATGCAATGCCACAAAGACAGAGTAAGAACACAAGATTAAAAAATGTGTAAATTTTTTTATTGGAGGAATGGAGGAGCGAAGTTTTTAAATTAGTATTTTGGACAAAAATAAATTAAAAACGAATCACATTTCATAAATAAGTTTGCTTCAAGGAAGTCATTCTTAAATAGTTTGCAATTAATTTTTCCCCAATATTCTCATTACTGCATCAGGAAAGTGATTCAGCACACTTACTCTTGTCCTAAAAGTTACACACAAAACAGCAACAATTTCTACGAGAAATCGCATGGCGTAAATCTATTCTTTTCAGTATTCAAAACGAATCAAAAATACTAAAATACCACTCAAAACTCAGCTTTTAATGGCTTGAATATGGCTTTGTTCATTTTCTTCTGAAATTAGTGTTTTGAGGAAGATTGATCTTTAAAATTATTCAGTTTTATGATCTAATTTTTGTGATACAGTTCGACATTCTGAAGTGAAACTTCCAAATTATGTTCTTAACTTCCATTTTCTTACCTGTAAATATACGTAAAGTACACTTTTCCTAATCGCACATGTATTAAAATACTTGATACAACTAATAAATTATTTATTTTTAAATCTTTCATTTATATTATTATAAAACTGGGTATTACTTTAAGTAGAAATAGTTCATAATAATATCAACTGCCTAATTTTATTAATGATTAAAATTCTTATGTCCATTATCCTACCGAACTGTATTATTCTTGGAACCAATCACATAATTAAATTGTTTTCGTCTACTATTATTCATTTTATAATTGATCAATACACGGGTCTTTCAAGTATTCTCGTTTCTTACAATAGATTCACAAACATCATTTCCTAAGGGGTTATTGATGAATAAACAACAAATGTGGAACAAAAATGTATCAACAGACAAATTTGGAGGTGACATTTGGTCTTTACTGGAAGTGAGACTCAAACCACAAGGGTTGCTCTTCCATATCACTACTAATAACAAATATTTGTATTAATAAGAAAAAAAGAATTAAATCATGTGTAGAAGGGAAAGCAAAACTTACCGCATTCACCGTCATATTTCAACGGTTGGAAAAATCTTCTCAGTTATTAAATTTTTAATTATACAGCACGCATAAGGAAACTATAGTAATCGGTGAAAAACAATTTCGGATCTTTACAAATTGGCTACAGGACAGTCAAGTTATCTAATTTTGGCGATGATATCCGATATCGTAAGGTGTCGTCGATGGTCCTCGATGACTCACGAAAAAATTATCAAAATTAAACTTGAGAATTTACTTAGAATGCATTAGGAATAGAAGCCTGTTTCTTGACAGCTCATTTCAACTTATCTCTACCTAATTTCCAGTTTATTAAAATTCAAAATTTTAAAAATATGAGTAGAAACGTTATTGTTGTATAGTAAATTTTGGGTACAGGATGCAAAACAGCATTTCCGTACGTCTCCACAGTGGTTAAAAGTGCTTGGCGAGCTGGTCTCATGTGGAAAAGTTAGGAGAGTTACTTAAAAATTGTATAGAATGGTTTTTCGCATCGCTGAACCGCAATCTGTTCTGAAATTCGCAAATCCAAAATGGCAGACTCAATATTTAAAAAAAAAATGGAAAAATAAATTATTGAGACGTGAATATAAGGGTTTTTGAGGTTGCTGAATTCGAATAATTCATCACAATTCAAGAATTAAAATGAATTTGTACATTAGTGCAACAAAATTATTAAAGTAACGTGGGGTAAGAGTCGTACTTTCCAATTTTCCACAGGTATGAAGTTTGAAAATGGTTGGATAGCTCAAATAAGGCTGTAAATCGGTAGATTTCATTTTACCTTGTCTGTATAAAAGAAAAATATGATCTTTACCTAGCGTTTCATATTTTCAAATTGTCGTAAACTGAATTGCCCCACCTCGCGGATCGTTGGGGCAAAGAACTGATGGGGGAAAACAACAACGAATTTCTCAACAACAAATTTAAGAATTAATTTGTTATAATACAAAAATAACTTTATTTGTTCCGCAACGGCATAGAAAATGGAACTGTTATCGTAAAATAACCTGTGATTTAGTCAAATGTCTGTGTTAATAATGCAAAAGTGAACGATGAAAACTGAACGTAAAGAATAGGGAGAGTTTGGGTACTTCTTTGACGAGGATTCTTAATTTCTATTTTTTATTGGTAACTGCCTTCTTTTCTGGAAACTTGGGATTTTTGTAGTCTCGGTGAGAGGTAACAAGGATGAATCGTACCATTTCCCCGCGTGCAACTTTGACACACACTGCCCTATAACTCAAAAAGTCGTCGGTAATTGCAAATTTAGTCCGAGTATTCCAACACAAGAAAGTTACATGTTTACAATTTAAGCACAAAAGCTGGAGACAAAAATTATATTCTTACTTTACTGAAAAAATCTTTTGTTGTTATCCGATTCTCATATCTTCAAAATTTAATTCAGAATTCTTACAAATAATAAATAATTGCCTGTTACCGATTTAAAACGCCAGAAGAAAATGAGAGAGAAAAATTCAACAAAGAGGACCTACGGTCTGTATTCTGGGGCAAAGTTTGCTTTCGGACATTTGCCCTATCGCTGTGATGAATTTGTCCCATTTCACGGCGGCCGAATAAAAAAAGCCATTCCCAATCCCCTTATTATGCAAAATCATAACTTAGCTCATCATTGTAAAGTCAAATTTACCTACTAAACAACAAACGAATTGTGTGAACAAAGAAAGAGAGGGAGTCAAGATGCTCTGAAAACCTATTAGGCCCTTAATTAAATCATCAGAAAATACATTATCTCATTATATCTGTTTATGTCAATACTAAAGTAATATTCCAGTTAACAACAATCATTACCCTTGCAGACAAATAGTGAAAAAGTAGATAAACATCACAAAACCGTAACAGTGGCGAATCATACCTCTGTCCCGCATACAACTGTCACACACTTCCTATAACTCAAAAAGTCGCAAGTAGAAACAACTTTAGTTTTAATATTCCGATTCAAGAATCTTAAATGTTCATGATTTAAGTACAAAAGCTCGGGGACAGCTGGAGACAAATACTATATTCTTATTTTTAGGAAAAACATTTGTCATTGAAGATTTTTCGCTTATTTTGGATGCCATCTATAATACATTAATGAACTTCTTTCAAGAAAATACTATGAAAAGAGTACTTTCAAAAACAACTTCCATCATTAAATTAAAAATTTGAAGACTTTTCGAAAAGATAGTCAGATTCACAACGCCAAAATTTCCATTCGTGCTTTCCAAGATACTTAATTCCAAGGTACTCAGGCATATATTCCCACTTTCAATTTTCAACTTAACCAGCCTTCTAAGCACTTTGAACCACTGTGCGTCGCATAATTTTTTAAGTTTAAGGAATACGTATGTATAAGAAAAGTATAATAGTAATCGGTCGATAAAAAATTCTTGGAGGCGCCTTAATTTTAGAACAGCATATGAGGCAGTTGCAAAATGCCCAGGAAAGAAGATAACAATCCAAGAATACTGTATTTGCAGATATGTAGGTAAGAGCAATCTTTATAAGGTATTCAGGGTAAATAGATTTTAAAATAGATTGAACTGTTTAATATGCAACGTGTTTGATTATTTTAATATGTTTATCTTTCTTATCTATAAGTGATTCTCCAACTTGGTATATTTTCACTGCTATGTAGCCGTTACTGTTTCTTTAAGAATTATGATTGGAATGTTGAGTGGGACACACTTCATATTTTTTTCTGTTGACCCTATCTCCACCAAGATCTTTATGTTTGAACATATCTCCAGGAATAAGCAAATACCGCATATACTCGATGTTCCATAAAATAAAGTTATTGACACACAAAGCGTGTTACGTTATCGATCTGTAGACGCTCCACTAACTCGAAGGCAGGAGTCTGATGAAGGAAGGGAGTGAGTTAAGAAGAGGAAGAGGAGGAGATGGAGACTGCCTGCTGGTGCAAAGCAGCACCGCGGCGTGACGGCTTATCGCTCACGGCAGCTACGAGTTCGCGTGTACCTTACTCCTCACGCCGACCCATCGACTCAAAGTTGTTACAAACACCGTCGTCTGCACAAGATTCTGTTCCTTACGCTGGTGGATATGCCTCGTAGCCGTATAGCATATTAGCTTTCATCTCCGTCAAAGTGACTAGGTTCGAGTATTTAAGTTACGGTGCAAAATTTTGAATTATTTGACTTTAAATCACTATAGGCTTATATGGAGGAACTTTCGCGGGTTTAGGTTTTTTTGATACCCAGGCAAAAGTACCGGTTTAACATAGCGAAAATGCTTACCTTACATTTACACCAAAAACTGTGGAAAATACTGTTCTGACGGAAATGGTAGCCGCATCATGTGACCGAAGACAATGCGACCCTTGTCAAAGAATGAGTCAAACGACAATCTTTTATCATCGGGTTTTAAAATCACGAAACAATTGCTCTGATCTAATAGAAAAATCAGTAGAATGAATTATTAAGTAGAACTATTGTTAAATATTTCCAAGTTTCGTGAATAGTTGGCAACTTGACTGCAGTCAACACGGACATAATACTTTAAATCATTTTTAATACAGTTTTCTCTCCATTGGCGTAACTATTTGGGGGCGAGACGTGCCCACCCCACACAGTTCTAGGGCCCCTTTCCCGAAATTTGCGTCAAGAACATTTTCGTTGAGCCATGAAAAGAGAGAAGGTACATCTGAAAATCACAATGGCACTTGAGAGGTTCTCCAATACTTCTCTACTACACATTGATAATAAATGTATGAAGAAAAAAACATTATTGCAGAAATGGTTTTGGAGCGTATCTCGAAAACCACAGAACACTTGAATTAATATTATTTCTCATCAGGAATTGATTAACAACAAATAAATATATCAGTAACTTCAATTCAAACAATTTCAATTCACAACTGAATAAAAATTACATGAATAGATACTCTTTTGAGGTATAAGGGAGAAAGACAACCGTTCCCACACCACAGAGTACCACGAACTGATATTACCTCATTAATATAGGGACACACGTTTGTCAAAAAATATAGGATGAAATTGTTTTATTATACGTTAATGATTTTGCAAATTTAATTAATGCATGCAAATATCTCGAAAACCATAAGGAATAAGAACAAAATGAATATAAACAATCTTGTCGAAAAATGTAATAAACTATTATTTTATTGAGAATGTTTTTTCTTATGATCCACCGTTAAAAATAAAAAATTGACCTTCCCACCCGCTTACAACCCCTTGCCGTCAGTGCTAGAACCGGGGACATTTAGTTTGTTTTCCTCCAAACACATTCCCGAAGAAAAGATTTACACCAACTTCAATACTTTCCACACCTCTTTATAACATTTATTTTCTGGACTATAAGGAAAGCACATACAGCATAGTTTAAGAGTTCACCAAAGAGTAATTACATTGCAAAAATTGACAAAGAAAACATCGGTCTCGCGACTGAAAAACTCTAGAAAGATTTTCCCCTGGCCAGAGAAAGGAACTTGAAAATACGGAAAATTAAGGAGACCGCACTCAACAGTATGACTATTACTTCATCTGTAAAGATCCCATTGACACATATACTCTAAGGATGTCGTCAATACTGGTTACGTATACCACTAAAACGCAATAAAAGACGATAGATGGTTAAAATGGTCCAATATAATATATATCCCTACTCTACCGAAATACCATCGAGTCTCGAAGCCACCTGACTTTTAAGACGCAAGTAGAAATTGTTCATTCGAAAATTTAAGACAGTTTTCTGGTTGAAATGATAAAACAAGAAGATAAGTCAATATAAACTAATCAAAATCATAAAATAACCTAACTTTTTCTTTCCCGGAATACTTTCATGGGAAAACTTGGAATTGCACCACAAAAATGTATTTATCTTGGAACTTGATGAATCACCCTCCTGCCCTCACAACACAGCTTTTTGGTATTCAGAAGACAAATACAGATTTTTGGTATTCAGGCTACATTTGGTTTATAATTTCATTTTCTAGTTTAATGAGTTACCAAACTTCTCTACATATACCTATTATTCACTCTCGAACAATGAATGTTGATACGTGGAGACGCCACGAGAGATGACAGCAGAAAAGATAAGCCACGTAATATTTCAAAACATGATACGATCTCAGTCAATGAGAAAAGATTGAATCATGACTGAGTTGTCAAGAGGGCGTTTCTCATTAAGTTATATGTTCACCTGAGATTGCAGATTATATGTGTATCGATTTCGGTCTGGTAATGCATGCACTATGGACTTAAGAAAGTCGCTTCAGGAAGGCTCACGACGGCTTTTCTTTTCGTTATCCATGACGAAATTTACCTTACACAACTTACACAACCCTGTATGTCCCTATTCTCTTCCAATCTACCTAGAGAATTTCACTTTTTCCCTGTTAAATTTTCAGCTATTTTTATGCCTTTTTCTATTGAAAAAAGAACGTCAGAAATCTCTCTGGTGTTTTATATGGTCCGTGTGTTCAGAATGCGCGTAAATGTGGACATTGACATTATTGCTCATAAGCTATTTCATTCATGGTAAAATGTATACTGTATTACTTGAATTCTTAAAGACACCTTACGAAACATTTTTCAAGAAATATTTTTTATGATGTCACATAAATCATTTTAATTTTCATACATATGTCGCAATTATAGGGTCCAGTTAAACATAAAATTTAAAAAAATGTAAATACATATCCTGTAAGTTAGTACATCAGAGCAGTTCTATTTTATTTCACAAAATGTTGTGACCCAAAACAAAACTCGTTAAAACTCTTTTGGAACATTTCTGTATCGTTTAAAAGTATTTATTAGGAGACTATTTAATGTAACATGCGTGAGTACTGCAGTGCTATTTCATGAGGTCATGAATTCGTCATGTGTAATTTTATGAATTTGAATAAAGAAAGCTACCCACACACTCGTTTAATAAACTACAGTATATGAATCAGATTCCCACAAACATAACTTTATGTTTCCTATGAAAATGGAAAATGAATATTACGAATTTTGGAATAAAACAAACCACAGATTGAATACACACACTTAGGTTGGAAACTTTGTTATCCTCAAGTAGACTAAAGCATAGTCTGTAATTTATACTAAAAGCAAGTGATTGAGATATTTGTTATTACATCACACCATATAGACTAAGAACTAATCACATTTCTTGCCGTATGTGGCAATTTATTAAATGTGAGAAATTTCTGATAATTGGCAAAAAGAAAGGAGCGGAGAGTCAACGAACGAAATTCTAAAACAATGAGTTACGTTACTGCGCAAAGCAAGAGTACGAATAAGATTCTTAAGTTTGTACATGAGAACAATTAATTACATACGATGGCGATAAACATAATTTAAATATTATCTGTTTCTCAGTAGAAATACGTGAGCCACAACGTAAGAAATATGACTCATATCATGAAACTTTTTGAAAAACGTCCGTGGGCATGTTCTTATTAATTCTACAATTCAAGAACTTTCGCCCGAGATAAAATAACAATAAATAAAACTTGATAAATCGGGTCATTTTCTTTTTGTGTTTGTAACTAGAACACATATTTTTACTGACTAATTACAATTAATTTGTGGCTGTAAATCTTGACTGGTGCTTGTTTTGTCTGCAGTTTGATTAAACAACAGATATGTTTTAGTATTACCATAACCCAAATCTAGAGAGAAAATACTGAAATTGCAGGACCTCTAAATTACTTTGAAATAAAAATACTTATTGTAATAAAAAAATCGTTCATACATTTTTTGTGAAAGTAGAACGTCATGACTAAACTAAGTAAAACTTTGAGGTAATGGTACAACGTTTTTGCAGACCAACATACCCGAAGTTAGTTCTCGAAATCGAGCAGGAACCGGAGAATACATTTTGTAAACATTTATCAATAATTCTTCCACTCAATCAAAGTCCCATTTCATATGATGAAAAACGAATGGGCAGTCGATTGGATATGATTCATGCATGTGTCCAGGAAGTAGGTTCCACCTTCGAGCAAAGGACATGCTCTATTTCGTGACGTGAAGGCTTCTAAATACTGTAAGACTATCAGAGAAAGTTGCGTGCATTATGTCTGCTCCAAATTAGGCGATGGGGATAGGAACTTCGGAAGTTTAAGGAAGTTCCCGTTTCTTGGAAGAAACCCTTAGTTAAGGAGTCCAATTCTCTTTACTTCAGTCTCTTGCCAAACCAAGCTCTCAAAACGTTTATTAAGTTCTCTACCAAATGTTATTACCTCTTTCTATTGATATGCGTCACCAAATAATCTGACACGAGGTTTTAAAGAGAAATGTTTTACATTCTTTGAAAACATGCTTGGAATTCACACGTTCATTTTTTTTACTTAATGTAGTATTTATGCAAAAATAATCTATAAAGAATTTGGTTAGAAACTTCATTCCAATAATATTGATTCTCTGAGTAAAATTAATATGCTAATTACAATTATTTTTACGTTCGGTTGTCGAAATGGAGCCGAAATGAACAAAACCTTCGGTATAGAATATTCTCGCTTGTAACTTTCTAAATTTCATAGAAATAGAACTTTCTAGTTTTTACATTTTATGTATCAAATATTGAGGTTGGTTTCTCAAAATTCTTCATGAAATTTTTCAGAAGTGCCAAAATATGAAAAAGATAGTAATTTTTTCCCTTTAGACATTAATAATAATAATAAATTTAGTGTCAAAAAATCAGTACAAACTGCGTATAACCACGTGGAGGACACTAAACTAAATTACTGTCCGGAAGCAAGCAAGAGGTCATCCCATCAAATCCGATCAAGGGTCCTAAGGCAGAGGCGGATTTAATGTTTCAACAAACTCCTAACGATAAAAAATAGTTTGACACGTGTTTTAGTATTAACATAATACCAACAAATTTGTATTTAATAAAACAAAAAAAGTTATTTCACAAATACGTATTGTTATCAAACTATAAATCATTCGGAAAGTATTATTATAATCCGTAACAATTAAATAACACTAAATTCGTGATTTATTATTTCAACAGATACCGCCCCTAAGCAAGACTCTAGCGAGTCAGTATAAAAACGCGAAGAATTTAATTTTACTGCTTTGGGTTTAATTTATCATAAAACAATTTTGTTATTTTTTTATTAAGTTTTTTAAAGTAATTACATTTTCACAGATTACAAAAATTCAAAAATAGTCTTTTTTAACTAGTTTGAAGATATGCATTTTTACAAGTTAAAGGAAATATACTTCAAAGTAAATTTTCTTTCGGGTACATATTCTAAGAATTTCCTTTCACTCTAAAAAATTAAAAAATGTACAGGATCTAGAACAATTTCAAAGCCCTCATGAATTTATAAATATGCTCAACTCTCAAAGGTTTAAATACTCTCAATATTCAGTAACACGACAGACGTATTAGGGGCTTGGGAAACCCAAAATGCTTGTTTATTTTTATTAACGTTTATTGAGAATACGTCAACCAAAAGCGTAACGCACCGTCAACTTGGAATTCTCTCTTTTATTATCTTCATCGTTTTCTATTCTCATCAATACATATTAATTTTTTATTCTCGTCAAAATAATGCCCAATTTCTCCCGCTGGGTTTGTTAAAAGCATTCGAATGTTAAAGATGAGTTCATCAACATATCTAGTTTGTTCTATTGCTAATAAAGTAATGAAAAGTCTCTGAACTATTTTCACAATATTTATAGATAGTTATATTCATTTTTAACCATTTTTGTTCAGTATTTCCAAAGATTAAAGGAAAATATTAAAAGTACCGGTAATCATACAATTTTAAATCTATGATTTTTCAACACACATCAAAAAGTACATATCGCATGAAAACATACATTAGTAGCTAGTGGCTTAACTTGATCTTTTTAACAATCAAAAAGAAACTTTGTGAAGTTACGTGACAACACGCTACGTACAAAATGGGGTAATGGCGCCTCACCTCAGAATTTTCTCTGAGTCAAACAGTTTCTCTTCGTCTTAACAAAATATTCTAAACTATTCAACATTAAAACATCCCGATAAGAGATTATTCCTACAGTATTATAGAATTGTAATCGAATAATGAAAGCATAATACACATTTTAACACGGATGCAAAAAATAAAAACAAAACAAAAATAACTTATACAGAATCTCCCAGAACTCCACTTCAGAAGTATAGGAGGTATGGTGAAGAACAGTAATAGGAATAAAAGATGATTAAGGTACACACGAGACACGGTAGAACACACTCACCAATCTATGTAACGTCGCTGCTGGTCCTGCATCCCTGTTCATGGGTAAAACTTTGAATATCTGTTCAAATTTGTTGTTATTGTTTTGGACATCTATATCAATTCCACAATTCCCTTAATAAAGCACTTTACACACCTTTTTGTCTTGTATTCTTACTATCTTTGTCTCATTACATCTCCTTCAGGAGACTTTTCTGGACATCTTCATGATATTTTGTTCCTACTAATGAGCTCTACCATCCTTCCAATTTTTTTCGGGAAGTTCTGGGACACGCTGTACATCTTCAGGTGTGGACTACCTGGTTCGCTAGGTTGGCGATCAATGAGGGTCACGGTACTCGGTTCGAGGAACTAGTGTTCTATGGTTCGCGAACAAACTTGCTCTCCATCTCTTGCTCTGAATTACAAATATCGTATTCTACGGTCATCACCACGTACACAAATACACAATGATCCCAGTAAATTTTAGTTCCGTTTCTGCGAAACCGGGTGGAGCAAATCTCACAAGAACAGTTTCGTATCTTAAGGCTAAATGTCCCGTTAGTCTAGTGTAAATCAAAATCAATAGATGGCACAACTTACATTCAATGCTGCCATATCTCGATAACGGATTCATATATTTTCATTCTGAAAACGGATTTGTTTTTATTGAATGTACAGAATTTGAAACAATCGGTAATGAATTTTTTGTTGTGTGTGATGTGTTTGAGGTTTCCTATTCATTCATCTTCCTTTTTTTCCTTTCCGAAGTAACAATACATAATTTCCGAAATAATTCAAAAATAACATCAAGACGCTACTTGACTGATTTATTGGAAAAGGATGTTACTTGACTCCTGACGAATGAAAGCGTCTGATAAATAATAAACCATATTCGTAGGGAATTGTACGGGTGTAATATCATGTGGTATATTCATAACTCATTTGTAGTAGTTATACACAACTAGAAGATATTATGGGGGCCCAAGTGGGAATGAAACGAAAGTTATAACCTCTCTTCCTTAAATGCCGTTCTCACCTTCTCGTGGTGGATCCTGTTAACAGAAACGAGGCTCTGGCGACCGAGTATTGGCGGGATAACTATATACATTTGCATAAGGGAGGAAATGCCCATGCGTGTCCATAGAACATCTAATTGGACTAGACCAGTGTCTAGATCGAGAGGTGGCAGACCCATCAAGAACATCAAGAGATATTGGCCAATAAGCAGTGCCCTCTTAAATCCAAATTATTAAAGAAACGAAGGCAAAGGAAAAACGGACCACACTGATGAAGACCTTCGGCATGAAACGGATAACGAGAATCGGAACACGGAATGTACGTACGCTAAGAAATTAATAAAAGCGATAATGAACATGGAGAATTACCGATTAGACATCGATACTACTACAAAGATCCTCTCCCACTTTTTTGGAAAAATTTGTAAAGATAAAAAGACCCCAGAAGAATGGACAAAAGGACTTTTGATAAAGTTACCCAAAAAAATGACCTAACAAATTGCAACAATTGGCGTGGCATTACACTGTTGTCAGTACCCAGTAAGATATGGTCACAAATTCTATTTAATAAGATAAAGAAGACTGAAAAAGAAATACGAAGAGAACAGGTAGGATTCCGACCAGGAAAATCATACGTAGATCAAATTAACAGATTAAGGATTATTCTTGAACAAAGCACAGAATGGAGAAGTCGCATTCGTGCAATTTTTGTTGACTTCAAAAGGGTCTTTGACTCCCTTAAAAGGGAATGGATTTGGGACGTGTTAAAAACTATAAAATATCAAAAACGCTAATAGATTTGATATAAGAAATATACAATGATTTCAGATGTTACATCGTACGCAATGGAAAATCATCAAGGTGGCTGTCTGTCAATTCTGGAGTGAAGCAGGGATATGTCTTGTCCCCTCTGTTATTTATCGTATTCCTAGATATTATAATTAAGAAAGTAACAGCGCAAGCAAAGAGAGGTATAAGATTGGGCTTAATGGGGTCCTTGAAAAATTTGAAATATGCGGACATCTGTCTTTTGTCTGAAACGTTTTTTGGAATGAAAAATAAACTTGAAGGCCTATGTAAAGAAGCACGTGAAGCTGGCCTGTCCATCAATTCCAAAAAAACTAAATATATGAGATTTAATACAACAATACAAGAAGATTTTGAAATACAGCAAGAAAATATTGAAGAAATCCAAGAGTTTACATATTTGGGAAGAGTAGTGACGCAAATTGGTGGTACGAAAAAAGGCGTAAAGCAGAGAACTGCAAAGGCAAATGTCTGTTTTATACAACTGAGAAAAATCTGGAAGAGTAGAAA
>NNCF01131069.1:496585-521272 GCA_002313205.1 Laupala kohalensis | reverse complement strand
AAGAGGAAAATGAAAGATACCCTAGCCCTAATAGCGTCGGGATCGAAAAGAACAAGAGGTGACCAAGGGAGGTCAGAAAAGAGAAAGGAAGGAGCATGGCACAAGTAAGTGGAAGTAATGCCAGACTCAGCTCGGGGCCCCGTGTTCGCCAAACACGTACTTACTGGATGTAAGTCCCCTGGGGGGCATAGTAATAGGGAAAATCCTATCGCAACACGACCTTATATTACTTAATTCGTAAAAATATTGAAATACTAGGAATAAATGAATGAGAATACATTAAACAACAAATAGACAAACCGTGATACAAGATTTCAGAATATGAAATGCAAGGAATAATTGTTCACTTAATTAGTTTATTTTTTCATAGAAACAAACGAGAATGTTGATTTTTGATCAAATTTAAAATGCTAGGACTATTACATTATAGAAAATTCGTGACATATATAAATTCGTATTTGAACGTGGATTAAAGTTAAGGTTCGGAATATCTTTGTAACTAAGTTCAATGGAGAAAGTCGTAGAAGAGTTCTCAAACTTCTTAAATGGCGCATTAAATAATAGTAAGTAGACACTTCCTAGAAATATATCCCCAGTAATTTTCTTCACGTGACGGCACTAGTGAAACGTTGTTATTCAAAGAAATACCATCCGCACCACGATTTCCACCGGTCATGCATTTGCACGGAATAAATAGTTTGTTTTAAACACGTAAAACCATGTCTCCACGTCAGCGAACGTACAAACTTTTCTGACTGGATTAAAAGATACGAGGTACGGAAAGAACTGTTCCTGTCGCATGGCAGTGGAGCTCGATTATCAACGCGACTTCCTAACCTTTCCTGTTTAGTTCTGGAAGCGAGGTCGGGTACGAAATTGCCCTCGATATTCTTGGATCGATTTCGTATTCCAGTTTCGTGAAGAATTATGTAAGTCATTCAGAAATTAAGAAATACTGGACGAAGTAACTGGGCACTATCCATTTCATTTCACTAAATGTTATTTTATTACATAATAATATTAACCATAAGATACTGAAAATCTATATCCCTAGACAAAAAAAAAGATGTGAAAAAACTTGAATTGGTAAATAAATACATGTTATATTTTATATGTTTTTCATAAAATAAAAAGAAACTTCACAACACTTCTTGGCCAGATCAAAACATTAAAGAATGTCACATAGTATTACTATATAATTTCTCAATTTATTAATTTCTTATAGTTTATTTCCGAGAAAATTTTTACAGTGAGAATTTCTACTTTAACGATTAATTATTGCTCATATCTTTGACATAAGAATATGACTTGTGACTTGTTGAATATGACGTCACAAATGAACAAACCTCACAAATGATTTACTTTCAATACTACATCATTGTCATTAAATTAATAGGCGTCCAGCAGACCATTGCCAAATTCAACCGTTGGTTTGTATTAAAAGATTTATTTCTGAATACTTACTGGTAAATGTACAATAAAACACCTATCTTAGGAGATTTAGGAGAATATAACATTCTTTAAAAATTTAACCCTTCTCTGCGTTGATATATTAGAA
The DNA here is from genome assembly GCA_002313205.1 of Laupala kohalensis. Lineage (NCBI taxonomy): Eukaryota > Metazoa > Arthropoda > Insecta > Orthoptera > Trigonidiidae > Laupala > Laupala kohalensis. The sequence continues at coordinate 519,714 of NNCF01131069.1, read as the reverse complement.
ATATAATTATTCCAGATTTATTAAATATGCATATATTACAGTTTGATTTAGTCACTTTGTTGAAATTGTCCGATATACTAGAATGAATAAAACGTCTAATATATTCTTAACGAATTAACATTCATATTTCGAGCTAACCTATTCCACCAAAGTGATACACACTAAAAATTCGTTTAAATATTCTAAGAGCAAAATATAAATACACAAGAGAATCTCATGAGAATGATTATTTAAATCCAATTGACAAAACACTTTCACAAGGACAAAAATCACACGATTCTTATTATAAAAGATGACTTTCAAAAACTAAAGAATTACAAGATTCATTTCTGCGAACGGAACTCACCAGACCATCGAATCTTTGTACATGGTAAGAATACAACTCTTGCAAGAATTCCGAATTTTTCCGTGTTTACTAAACCAAGATTAACTGTAGTAATGGCCTGGTAAACTGGGATAGAGTGTAACACTAGTCGTTTGTACACTGAGGTAAAGAAAATCGTCGACAGAACACAAACAAGGCTGAGAGCAAATTACGTTTAGAAAACGTACACTGAGGTAGAGACGTGTTCTTGTGTCATAAGTTCACATCTAAAATTACCCCCCTGGCGTAAATCAAGTATCTACTACACGAGTGCTGTGGAAACAGTACAGTACTTCTCATCGGAGCACTTAGAAAATAAGTGACGAGAACCCTCTGGATATGGCTTCGTAGACGATGTGTCTTTATCACTTTATTGAAATTTTTGTGGACATCTCATCGTCTCATGTGGAGCACTAAAGAATAAGTATTCGCATGCCGCCATGTTGCTTCCGAACTCGGCTCATCCACGTTGGGAGTCACATGAAAGCGCACCGACGACATGACTTTGGATTTGGTTTCAGGAGAAAATGGCAGTTTTCAATTCGAAATATAAGGTGATAAATGTTTTCAGTTATTGACATAGGCTTACAAGAGAAATTAATTTGTGGTTGTGAATACATACTCATACGATAAAAAACGCTAAATGAATATGATTCACATTGAATTTAAAAATTCAGGAACTATTATTTACTTGTTCATGTAACGGGGAATGAATTTTTCTCTCTCAAGATTCAATAATTACTGAATCAAGTAAACACTTCATAATGATTACAAGTAAATAATATTAATTAAGGTGTTCACTAAGGCTGAAGTGTTTACGTATAGTTCAATCATATTGTCAACTGCTGTCAATGTCTGTAGAGTGGAACCGGAATGGCGGCATGAGAATAATCATTCGTGTAGTGCCTTAGTCTCATCCTGCTTGAACATTACAACAGGAGAATTAACTTTCTATACGTTTAGGACGTTCTACGTCAACATCAATAATAATAATAATAATAATAATAATATATTTTCTGCCAAAAAGCATAACAAACTGCAGGTGATCACGTGGAAGACAAACTAATTTACTCTTCGGAAGCAAGCAAGGGTCCATCCCATCAATTCCGATCATGGGCCCAAAGGCAGAGGCGGATTTAACATTACAGCACACTCATACGATAAGAATATAAGTAGTTCGGCACGTGTTACAAGATTAACAGAATACCAAAAAATTTGTATTGAATAAAACTAAAAAATAATTTCACAAGTACGGATTTTTATAAACTATAGATTATTCGGAAAATATTACTTATAAATCGTAACTATTAAAATAACTGTAAATTCGAGATTTATAATTTCTATGGACGCTGCCCCTAGACAAGAGCCTACAGAGCCTGCATAAAAAATCCGCCTGTACCGAAATAAATACCGGAGAAAATCCTGGGACAGGCTGGGCCACATCCGTGTTCCGACTTGCTCAAAACGAAATCCAACCGTGATTATTTCCTTCTCAAGGCGCGGACGCTACTATACCGCATTAATATTAGCGAACATTTCATCAATAAATTGTCCGAAATTGTCTTAACGCTTATAAATATTTCAGGGTGGGGAAATATTATTTTCAGCTTTGACGTCAATCTATTTTCAGGATTGATCAATGAAGAGAAATTATTTTGTCCGGGGATTCAATGAATTGTATGAATTATATGAATACGTCGAATCGACCCAGGCAATCAATGGAATCTTCTATAGGATTACTGAAGTCTCATTTCACGTTTCTTCAACGTCATTGCTTTTCCGGACACCTTATCCTTTAACGCAAATGGATTTTTACATTTTTGTAGAAAATAGTTCAATTTGGTGGTTTTTGAAAGCTGTAAAAAACAAGATACAAATACGCTCGCTCCACGAATCCTGTTATTGTCGACATATAACTGTCCTCAAAAAGAGAGGTGAAACTGATATTTCATTGATTGATTCTTTTACTTTTGAAAAAGAATACCTCACCTATCCGACCCTCATTTATCTGGATCTTCGGGAAATTCAAATACGTTCTATTACAACTTTTTTATTTCCAATGGTCTTATATGATTGATAATCAACAGATCCTATTTAAAAAAATATTCCTCAGAGGATAATATAGAAAATTACGTCATATTCCGTGAGTTATTCTCAGACGTCCAAGTAAAATATTTCAAGTGAAGTTGACGTATTATGTTAGGAAAGTTTTAAATGTTTTAATGGTTCCATTTTTATGTATATATCAAGAAAACACGAACACATAAACCAAAAAATTACTTTGGAAATGAAAATTAAAAAATTGTGAAATTATCGTTTTGTTCCTGAATTTCACATTAACATTATTGGGAACTCGAGTCACTCACCTCTTTGGTCTACATTAAACCATTATTGATCATTAAAGTTCTACACACCTAATTCGAGCGTACTAATAATGAAATTCTTCTAAGAAAACGAATCTAGGACACTGAATAATTTGTTCTCTCTGCAACTGCGAGATTGTTTGCCCTCTTTATTACGATCACGTCACTCAAGACGTGGAGAGTTAATGTGATCTGAGTCATGCAAAAGCCCACTCAATTCTTTCAAACTAATTTCTCCTCCTCTTGATTCTAAAACAACTTCATGGTTTGGAGAAACTGATAACTAACGTGTTAATAAGAATCTAAGGAAAAATAAGACTTTTGATAAATACTTGAAAATTATAAGTAGGCAACTAAAGTTACAAGAGGCAAATGTATTTCGAACAAAGAAACTGTGGTCGCAACATCTACTTTTATAGTTAATCACTAGCAATTTTACTTAACGATTACAATGTATTGTTACTTACGAGTGAGTTGCAAACATTTGATATATTTTCCCATCAGTCGAGTTGGCGTCGATGATTTTGGGTAAGATTTGCTGCAAGATACAGAACAGCAATGGAAACCGAAAATCATAAACCAATAAATAAAATTTCAGCATCGATTTTCAGGTTTGATAGAGGAAAATATTCGTTAGAGACGACAGCAAAAACTATTGGCACAAGCAACGAAAGATGTCGCCCTTTATCGACACAAAAATGGCAAATCCTTATAAAGAAAAATTGAATCATTAATTAAGAAAAAACAGTATTTAAATGATTGATTTTGAGTGAGTAATAAAAAATTACGAATACAAATTACATTTTCAGACATTTTTAGACATAATTAACCCTAAAAAGGATATATAGAAGGGAAAACAATTAAATTTTGTTGCATCAGTCTAAAGTTAGTTTATAGGGGGATGTGTGCCTTCCTCAAAAATAAAACTCTGAATACGAGTATGCCGTCGAGTTACAAAATGTCTCAAGCGGTGGATGCAAGGGGGGTACACAGGGGGCACGTGCCCTCCCCCTAAAAATGAGATTAAAATAGTAATAATGAAAGAAAGTTTATTTTACTGCGATAAAGATTTAATATACTTATTGAAAGCAAGAAGATAAATAAATAAAATTTGTCTTTAAATCATAAGTTCATAGGACAAACATATGACTTAATTTTTATAGATTTCCACTTCTACATGAGAACATGAGTACAAGACTGCGATATTTCACTGTTTCTAGCATTCTCGCACCCCAATGATATTCCATGCCATTTATGTAATAGAAAATTACCTAGATAAAATTTACAATAGAAGGAACGCACTAAGTAAAAATTTGGCTATTATTTCAAAAACTTAATTTTTCAGGTTTATTTATAAAAAATGCAATTTAAGTTAATGCTTTAATTATGTAAATTGCAGTTTCAAGAAGTTAATTTGAAAAAACTTTCCGGTGAAGGGACCAGCATTCCCTGATATCAATCTCCAAGGGCCCCATCCAAAATCAAAACCTCGATCCGCCCTTGAATGTCTCAAGTTGGTGGTGTTTCTCTCCTCCACAAAATTCTCTCCCAGTGCATCGACTGCAGATTGGTGAACCTTTCCGTCTCCCATTGTGTCGTTCACCGTCCGAACTCGACCTTGAGACAAACCGTAACCGTGTCCGACATGCGAGACGCTCATCAACACCTCCGCAGTGTATCCCTCTTTCGTCTCGCGCTCCACCGAATCCCCAGGTGGTCCGGTCGCGTCAGCTCAACGGTCGCAATGGCAACTCCACGGTTCAGGAAATGACGTCGTAAACGATGAACGAAAGTGAAGAGCGGTGAATGCAGTGGCTTCCGCCACGCGAAGAGCTTCACCTTTTAAAAAAGAATCCGGCGTTTGTTTGATTCGTGGGTTCCGCAACACGCACTTCGCAAGTGAGTTAAAGAATTAAAGAACTAATTTCAGACCAACAATGCAATAAAATTACCCTTCTCGTAAAAATATTTCTTTTACGGTACCTAATTCATTTACTCTGTTAATGTTTTAATTTTTATGAGGTGAGGTCAATGTATTTGCTCCCCACCTAACCATTAATGGAATCTGGAACATAAGTGCTGTGATTCTATTTGTTTTTTATTGTAGTATTTGTAAATGGGTAATATAGCAAGCTACTGAAATTTATCTAAATTGAGCGATAAGAGGTAGCAGCTGGGAGGTAGCAGACTATTGTTAGTAGGTGTGCTGGTAAGCTGGGTTTATCAACAACTTGACCCACGTTGATTTGTTAATAGGTGTAGTTAGTAATAGTAAGAGAAGGAAAATAACCTGAATTATCAGTCAAAACTTAAAAAATTTCTTACTCGCGATTTTGTTACGAAAAAATCTAGGGGATCGTATTAGAAGAATCCTCATATCTCGTGAGTCAATTTTGTTGTTGTTGAGTCATGGTTATATTTAAACAATTAGAATAAAAAATCAGTTTTCTCCAATGTACCGGAAAACTATTCATCGTACAGAAAAATGATGCACAGACGAATTGTAGGAAATAAAATTATCTACAAAGTGAGACTTGTTTAACTAACATCGGTTTATAAACAAAAAAGTTATTCCAAACAAACACGAAAACATTGCCATTTTTCAAAATTGTTTATAATTTTAACATTTGTAGTTGAAATTGTTTGAAACGCACAGAAAGATAAGAGTTTTGTCATACTTAAAAAGTGTGCTAAAGATTGGCTCTGTAGGTGTAATATTTTGTGCAGAATTATGCAAAAAACTTTTGTTATTAATTTAACCCTAGGTAGCAGTATCAATTTGCAACGCAGGTAAAATCAGAATCCGGCATTTTAATCTTGAAGACTTAATTAAAAAGCTTATTTTTTAAAAATATGACATTTTACAAGTTAATTGTTGCAAAATTTTACATTTAAAAAGTTACCTCTTTTTGGCTCATAAACAATTAGAATAAAATTGTTGCATTTTAAGCTACGGTTTTGAAAATAGATGCAAGGAATAGTTTGTTGAAGAACACGACTTTTTTCAAAAAAGAACTTTTTTGGACCAATAGAACCAGAAATAGATATTATTTTTTAAAACATCATAGCGGCATTGTTTATTAAAATTAAGATCAGAAATTTTAACAGTTCCTCAATGAAGAATTAAACTATGTGACGCAGGTGATTTTAATAATATTTACGCAAAATAAACTAGTTACGAACCAGCTAAAGTGAAGATATCTGCCCGATAAGGAATGAAAGGTCAAGGTGGAGGAAGACAACTGAAACAAGTTTCGCGCACGAGAAAACTGAAAGCGGAACTTCAAATTGCTTGAAAATTTTGCAATATCTCGGCTTCTTTTCATTGCAGACCCTTCTTTTTTTAATGGGGTAGCTCGATGAAAAAATAACAATGGGCTTATCTATATTTTTGTCAAATGACGCTGAATCCCAGAAAAATAGCGCAATCTGCACATTGCTATTTTTGTTCCTTTTAATAGATATTGTACTTTTTTTAACGCATTAGGATTAATATAATTATNATATATATATATATATATATATATAAAAGAAACCATTCTAGATATACCATTCACCTATTGTATTATGAATTCACCCCTACAGTATTGAAGTACGGTGTTGATTGAAAGAAATTGAAAATTATTTCTTTGTAAAAAGAATGTAAATCCTAAAATACATCAACGTCAATTTTTCAGAGCTCAGCATATTTTCAAAACACATTTTTATACATATTAAGGAATTCTTGATACAGGGCTTAATCAAGATTTAATTCACTGGATCTTTTATTTCAATCATTTTGCTTTTGTATAATGTCAAAAGTATTTTAATAAATCCGAAAAATAATTTTCAGAATATAATGAAACTTCTCTATCACGGAGATTTACGGGACCTAAAAATCTGTTGCGCTATTGAAAAGTGTCTGGTTTGAGAGTTAAGATCAACATAGAAGATTGGGAGTGAAAAAGTGTCAGCTATAGAGAAACGTCCGCTATTTTTTTATAGTATTTGTAAATGGGAAATGTAGCGTGCTATATAAGTTTATCTACATGGGGAAATAGGATGTAGGAATTGGGTGGTAGGTTATTGTTAGTTGGTGAGCCGCTTTGATGGGTTTACCAACAACTTGGTCCACGTGGAGGGGTTAGTAGGAGTTGTCAGTAATAGAGCTATTGATACTAGAAGGAGGTGGATAGAGGAAGGAGGGTTTCAGTAGTCACAGCTATATGAACTGGGACATTCGAGATCGTCCGCTATAGAGAAGTGACCGTTAATGGAAGTTGCACTGAAATCAAAGATGGTCGCTTTCTCTTAAGACGATTTTACAAAGAATGACCCTCATCCATTATCGTTTCCAATTAGCAAAGTCTCTTCCATAACCCTAAAATGTACCGACCTACCTTAAGCGCCATTCATTCCTCTTCTCTTCAGAAACTCTTCCGCAAGCCTTCGATTAATCAGAGCGGGCACTTAGTCTTCCACTCCTATTAACATAGAACACATGCATTATGTATGAGGCGCTCAACCCAGAGAGGGTCGAGTGTATTTTTAACGTGTAATGATTCAGACGGTTCTCATTATCATGACATTACACTTCAGATGGGAGGGAAGGGATAGCAAGCCAGCGAAAGGATATGACTGGGACGATACTCTGTGTAATATGTAGAGAGAACTGGGAAAAATCTAGTCCTCTAATGACAAATGTACACTGAAAAGTTCGGAGGAGAGATCCAAATTCAAAGGAAGGTAAGGATTTCTCCAAGCGTTTGAATGTGATATCCCACCCTCTGGATGTGACATCCGAACTTTTAGATATGACATTCCAAACTTTCAGAATCCGAGTTATAAGGTTGGTAAATAATAGAATCCGAGTTATAAGGATGGGAATGTTTGAAAAAATATTTTCCTTCATCTGAATTTGGATCTTATATCCAATCCTAACATCCATCCATGGTGTACGCTCAGTGCACAGCTACCATTTCGCCATCTTTATGACAGGGGACTTTCAATGTTGTGTTTCATTTGTCACCAAGAAACAATTCATTTTCATTTTATATTATATTGTTCAGTACATGAAATATAGAAGAGAGTTTTCGTAAATCAATATTTTTCTTTCTTCTTGATTTTCTCTCTCTTTTTTTAAATCGAAGACAAATTAAACATACATTGTTCACGAGGTCATTTTTTTCCGTTTGTTTAGTCAATATTCAACAATTTTTGAGTAATATTAACTTAATTTAGAGTAACAAAAAAGTGGGGTTATATTTCCATTTACATCTGCAAAGCAGGTTGATTCCATAGTGACAATTTAATCAATTAAGTAAAGTCCAACGAAACCCCAATCAAAATGACAATTGATTGCAAAACATAGAGCTCAAACAATTCATAATACTGTTTATTTCCTATCAACATTTTAGTCCCAATTTTCATTAATTCTAATGTTCGAAGTTTATCATAACAATGTATATAAATAATAAATATCACAGTTCCATGGTACATGTTAATTATTTTCAATTTCTTTTCCGCATACTCAAATATTTTCCTCTATACTTTTTATATAGTCTTTAAATCTAAAGTAAAAGATCTACTTTAGAAGACGGCGGTCAACCACCTTTTGTATCGAACGCCACATATAAGACAAAAACGTTTATATGATGGAAAATATTTATTATTTTCATAGCAAGTAAATGTGTTATGCATGTTCTATGGATAAAGAGCACTGGTGAAAATAGCTGAAACTTTCCCGAGAAACTAGTACTCTCAAAGAGTATATGTGAAATTTCGTGGTTTTCGAGAAAATGCAACAATGTATGAGACTCAAAAATTAACCATTTTCTTCATGAGGAGAAAAACAACAGATGAGAGATAAAAACAGACATGCTAACGTATTGGTTATTATTTTAAACTTAAAAGCATCTGCTCAACAATTTTTGTACTCTGATGAAGGTTGATACATAATGAAATATCCACATTAAGCGTGAAGTTATAGTACCTAAAACAGACATAAAGTGTGAAATCGCCAAGAAGGAGTGTGTTATGTGCGAATGAAAATCATGTTCCTGTAGAATCACTCAATTGAAATTTACGATCCTCAGAAATACAATAATTAGCGAAGCGTTGGCAAAATAGTCTTATTCCCTGAAACAAAAGCCTCTAGATTGATTCATATTTCATCATAACGTGAATTTGATATTACGTTGTAATTCTTGTTTAAACATATACAAATTATGCAATGCAATGATTCAAAACAAACACTCGAGATATCTCCAGGTATTTGTGGATTATTTTCCAGAAGATATATCGTCAAAGATTCGCGATGAAGTCTGGTGAAGTATGTGTGTTGCGCGTATGAATGTGCCTAAGAAGCTAGACTTGTTACTTCAAAGAACGTTCAAACCAGTACATAGATAATGGTGAAAAATTTGATAGTCAAATTGACTTATAAAAAAAGTCCCAAACAACCCATGATGTCATTTTATCACTGCAAACCACCTCGCACTCAAAAACTAAAACAATGTTCTATTGTCGTCAGCAGGTGTACAAAATGAAAGCACTCAAACGTGCTGTAACTTTAACCCGCATTTAAATTTCCATTTCATATCAGGTCGTAATCCCATTGTCTGGCTACTTTCGCAGAAAGACCTCACATATACAATTTGGGACAATACTCAACACTTATTTGGGAAAGGTGACATGATTTTTCCATTAAAGCTAATGTGAAAATTGGGACATAAGATTATTCAATATTTTATTTACAGAATAAAGATCTAAAAAAAAAATACTTCCACTTAGCATGGTTCAGATAGTTATCTCTAGGAAATTTATACAGAAACACACCAGTTAAGCTTAGAGGATGTTGGTTACCGATTTGGTTAAGAAAAAGAAATATTATGCACGTTCATTCTACCTAATTGAAAACAGCAAATCTGAACCGTCAAGTCATTACAGGAATCAATCTTTTCTGTGACTAACAAGGAAAATAAATAAATTTGGAAAATATGACGTTTACATATTTTTATTTTAAAAGGTAGAAAACAATCATTTCAATAGCGTAGAGATCATCAGTAATGTATTTTACTATCCATTATCCTTCCTTCAGTTGCGAAGATGTAGAGATTTTTTCTCTAAAATTTTAGAAACTTCTTTTATTTTAGAAACTCATTTTTAAAGTGTAGGTATCACCCAAAACGAATTAAACGGATTTCTGTAAAAACCTATGGAAAATCACGTTTTGGCGAAAAAACTAAATCATCACAAGACGCAAACGTAAAAATTGTACGTCGTAATGTGATACTTCCATTCAATTCCATTATTTCTCCAATATCTTACAAAAAGTTGAACGTTCCTATCCATTCTTAGAAATGCATGTTTACCGAGTACAGGACTGTGCAAAAAAGTGTATAGTATATTACAAGCTCTAGAACTTCTTGCAGTCTTATTCTCAAGTACGTAGAGAGTACTCACTATTTCTCTGCCTTATTTATTCATCCTCTTTCTCCAATTCTCTCCTCTTTAGTGCGTTTTCTACTCTTTCATTATGAGTTTTTGATTTTGGAAACCCGTTTTTAATGTGTGGATATCATTCAGTGACAAATTCAGTGATATTCTGTATAAATAAATTACAATATTTTATTAAGATTTTATTGTATTTACAATACAACCTACAAAAATATATTGTCATCGCCCAAAACAGGTCGTAATTTGTCATTTATTTATTTATCTTAATTACTTAATGGACGTAAATGTAGAATTTATACCATGTTCTTAAACGGTTTACTCAAGAAATCTGTGGTAAATCATGTTTTGGCGAAGAAACTAAGTCACTACCAAAAAATTATACGATTTAATGTCATATATCCATCCGATTCCATTATCACTTCAATATATTACAAGAAGTTAAACTGTCTATCCCTGCTTACAGATGCACAATTTACCAAGTACAGTGCTGTGCAAAAAGGTTTATCGTATATTACAAGCTCTAGAATTTCTTGCAGTCCATTCTCAAGCACATAGAGAGTACTCACTATTTCTCTGTCCTATTTCTTCATCCTTCTCGCTGCCCCACTCCACTTTATTTATACACTTTTGATTGGAAACTCATTTTTAACATGCAGGTATCGCCCAGAACAAATTTAGTGATTTGCTATATAAATAAATTACAATATGTTATTGTCATTCTAGTGTATTTAAAACACACAAAAATATATTGTAATCGTCCAAAAAAGTACATTTAAGTTTATTTATCTTGATTACATAATGGACGTAAATGTACAATTTGTACCTGGTTCTAAACGCTTTACTGTAGAAATCTATGGGAATTCGTGATTTGAACTAAATAGCTACCAAAAAAAATTGTATGACTTAATGCGATATATCCATCCGACTCCATTGTCTCTCCAATATCTTACAAGAAGTTGAAGTGTCTATCTCTTCTTAGAAATACACAATTTACCAAGTACAGGGGTGGACAAAAAGGTGTATCGTATATTGCAGGTTCTAGAACGTCTTGCAATTCATTCTCAAGTACGTAGAGAGTACTCATTATTTCTCTGTCCTATTTCTTCATCCTGTCTCTCTGTCTCCAATTCTCTCTTCTTTCCGGTTTCCCCATGCGCCAAGTTCATAGCGAAGTCGCACGCCACGCATGCTTGTTACGCATCAATCTCTTCCAGAGAAACGCTAATACGATTGGAATTACACTCCGCATTGCAATGGAGCAGCAGGACGCCGCGCTAACAGAAAGCACACATGAACTGATGAACGGCGCAACGGACGTATAATCATCTCACTCGGAGTAACATGCGAGAAACCCTGAATCTCCCGACCTATCAGTGATATCACATCAAAAATATTTCAAATGTGCTTCACTGGAAATTACTACTACGATAAGATATTCTTCGGAAGAGATGAAATATTATACAGAATGACGCAGATCTCAACAAAAAAGAAAGAAAAAGAATGAGTGGGTGATAGAGCACAGTAACAGGAACTAGAATAGGCGAGAAATTGATAGGAAATAGAAAAATTGCAAGTTGTTTCCTCAATATATAATGGAGCTTGGTAGTGAAAGGGATATGGTATAAAAAGGTGTAGCCATACTACCCAAAGTTTTGTTGTTTATTAATTCATAAGGCCCTTTTAGGACACATTNGATATGGTATAAAAAGGTGTAGCCATACTACCCAAAGTTTTGTTGTTTATTAATTCATAAGGCCCTTTTAGGACACATTATACGACAATATACCAACACCGAAACTCGACATTCAAAGGGGATTTTTTAACAACAGGCAAGTGGAATAGCGCCCAACAAATGATATGAAAAGAAGACAGGAAAATGGGAAACAACACCGCTAAAAGGAAGAAACTAGATCGACAACGCAGAACAGAAGAGAGGAAGTAATAATAGAGAACCTCTGTATATGAGAAATATCCGAAACTCCAAAATAACCGAAGAAATTAAAATATTAGATAAAAACTTTACAATACGTGATACAAACAGTAACGTATTACCTCAAATATATTATTTGCAGATGCGCAAATTAGTAGCAAAACTTATTCATCAAAAATTGGCTGATAAATACAAATTTTCAAAAGACAAATCGCCGTATCACAACTACCATTCAGAGAACACAACAGATGATATATAATTTAATGTAGCAATCTTTACCGATAAATTAAACCACTACAATCGTATATCAAATACCCAACTAATGAGTACCATCATAAACATTGCAGTGCCAAACGCAAATAACATATAAAACACAACACTCCGCACTCAAAGAAAACTCTCAAAGAAACATCGCTTCAGGAAACACAAAGAATAGGAGATGAAGTCCAAAAATATGCATTGAAGTCCGGAAACATTACGTCTACCCCATACACTTAACTTATACACCGTTATAAATGAAATATTATATATACCATATTGTAATAATCATAACTGCATGGTGAAACATGTAGTATGCAATAAGGATCAACCTATTGACAAGAACAATTGCGTATGTTCCCATTTATTATTTTCTGCTTGAAATTACATAAACCATAAATCCTTGGAACACATTCGTTCCTCATGACCTTTCCGTATGAATTGAAAAACGACATCCGTATTGAAAAATGACGGAAGTACATAGATACATTTTTATAACAATGAGTCAGAAATACCGAATACGTTTGAACATAAGCGATTCTTTTAATCCGCTTATGTCTACTCGAAGCGTACGGGCGAAGCCATTTTGAAGAAACTTACTTTTAACTACTTCCTTTTAATTTAAAATTATAATAATAATTGTGGGGGGAAATTGCAAATATGCTCCAAGATCATGCATTTTTAGTTACTGAGACGAGTCAGATTTTATATCCTATTTACCGAAATAAAATATTAAAATAAGGAGTCAAAAATACAAAGTCAAACAGTTCCACAACAGTGTCCCTGGGGTTTACGGAGAGTACAGCTCCGCGATTACTATGCCTCAGAGCAAGAAGGAGAAGATGTAGCCAACATATCGCTCCGGCCGGTTTGACTCCGGGATAGACACCGAACTTATTTTACAGCAGACAGAGTAGGTACGGGAATCAGTCTGGATGTCGGTGTGTGATGAATGTCCCACACCTCTCCAGGTATCAAATCCCGTTAATCCAGTCGGCAACTCAGCGCTCTGCCCACTCTTACAAGAAACTACCACCCCACCATTGGCTGACTCCAAAATTAGGGGTAAAAGATAAATATTTGAATATTTAGCTGTTTATTACAAAGACATGCCTGGTACTCACCGTCTAGGGAATAAGTTCTAGGGATTTGAGGGCACGGTTTCCGGAGAAGGTGATTATTCTATTCAAAGAGTGAATGTGTGAATGGATCCTTTCAGACGCAGAACTCGGAATACGAGCGGTTAGTGATAACTCACACTACGACCTATTTACTTCTGTTGTCCGACAAAAACCATTGTTCTCGGTGAGATTGGACGTTGAAGTCACGAGGTGAATTCTTTGTAAATTTTCAGCACTGAGAGAGAGAAACAGCTGCCCGGAAACACACACGCAGGAATTAGGTGAAGTAAGTAAAGGAGGAGAGTGACGTGGAAATCGTACTATCATATAAATGAGAAATATGAAATATTATATAAAAGAGAAGTATGAAATATTACATAAAAGAGAAGGGAAGTCAAACCTTCAATACGCAGAAACAAACGAAAAATATCCATATAAACCCCCAAAAAGTATTATAATGTACTTTTGCGAAATATTTGGAAGTTTTTTTCAAAAAATATTATAAAAATATCATTACAAAACATTGTTTAAATTCTCGGCCAGCACATACCGACTATCCGTTTCTTGTTTTCCACGCAGAACTCATAAGAACACATTGCGAGTTATTATTGGCCAGCCCTTTTCTGTGGGCAAGTTCTCCGTTGGGGGGGGGGGGTATCATGCGCAGTCTGATTCACAACTGTTCTGACAATTCAGAGGGAAAAACATTTTAAATAAACATAAATGCATATTCGAGAACAATCCATTAGGGGAAAATCTTCAAAACCTGATGCAAGTTAATGGGGCTTTCCAGTCACAATCAGAAAAGTTGACTGTTGTCAATTCTTGGCTGATTGTAGTCAACTTCGCTCGGAAACGCGAATGGAATGCAAAAGTGGAGCAGAAGTCGACTTCTGGGTTCGCGCATACGCGTTGGGTTACTGAAATGCTTTTTGTGAGGTAAACGGTCACAAAATGCTAAATAAACAATTAATTACTTGGCGCTTTTTCTAATACGCATCTTCTGACTGGAGTCAACTCTCATTCTCAGTCCAGCGCGATTCTTCTGTGTCTTTGTGATACTATCGATTATTCTGACTGCGCTCAACTCTCCTCCTCAGCGAAGCAAAGAGAAGTTGACTACTGTCAAAATTGTTTATGAGTGGAATGCTCGCAAAGTTGACTGTAGTCGACTACAGTCAACAATTGGCCTAACTGGAAAACCCCATCCGTCTTGGGAATTCAGAGAGTGATTCAGAGATTGTACAAAATCCCTTAACAAAGCATCGTCAATTGTACAAAATCCCTTAACAAAGCATCGTCAATTGTACAAAATCCCTTAACAAGCGCGACCTTGACCTAGCCCACGTTTGTAACTTAAATATATATAGAGTGGTACCACATTTGCATCTCTTGTATTACAAATAGGACTGTAATTTTCGATAGAACAGCATTATATGGGAACAATGCCATACTCTGTGGTAGTATTGGTTCCATACGATTTTATTCTGTTAGCAAGTTTACAAATTTCTTTTTATCATAGCAACAATTCTATGTGGATCACAGATCCATAAATCACAGCTCGTGAGTCAGGAGGGACGAAATATAAATTTGTTAAAATAATTCTGTAATTTTTCTAAAGAAATTTTACTGGGATCTTTTTTTTTGTTTCTAACTATATTGATGCAGAACTAAAAAATACGATAAAACAATGAGTATTTAGAAATAAACTTTTGACGAACCGTAAAGCCCACAAAAGAAACTTATTCCACATGGTACCAAACATTTCTACACGCAATCAGTAATATCTCATTTAATATTTTATATTATTAACGAATGTAATTTTAATCAGATTTGCAGTACGATAGGGATTATTAAAACAAGACTGATTTATACCGGAAAATATCGTTCCATATAGTTTTAAACGATCCTCAACGAATACTCTCATAGAAAGAAAAAGACAAAAGCTTACAAACAGTAGAGCGTCGATCATACGAACGTCAGTTATCCCAAGTGGCATCGCGGAAAATAAAAGTAACGAAAGCAATCGAATAAGTAGAAGATTCGGACCACATTCAGTTTTTGCATCTCAAAACAATTTGATACTGACTCCCATAAAGAGACAGCCAAATTCCAAGCAGATGATACATTACAATTATTTTTAATTAAAATTTCCGTCATGTCAGAATTAATCTTGATAAATCACAGAACAGATGTACATAAATATAATTAATACACATTTTGTTTGTCGTTTATTTTTTCAGAAATGTACTAGGCCTACATAGTACACGTAAAGAAAGAAAGTTGTTTTTGTACAACCAGAAGTACAAACAATACAATTATTGATTTGCAATCCTGCAGGGGTAGTTACTTGTGCACAGGACTGATGCACTTACATCTCATTCTTATACACTACTTATTTATACTAAAATATGACATACTAAATAACTGACTAGTCCTCATAATATTTACACTTCGATAATTTTTAGACAATTATATGATAAGCACTGTTTGTACTTTAAGGTGAGAAGAGCACTTCAAGTTAGTCAAATCCCCAAGATGTATGTTTTCTATATTTTTATTCTAATTGTTATAAAACACAATAATAATATTAATAATAATAATAATAATAATTAAAAAGTATTTTCATTTATATCTATCGGTTAATAATATAGTACACACAATATGCAGGAACTCGCTTGACTCGTTTGAAATGCACAGGAGTATGTAAAAACATGGCTGCCGAGCTCAACTGTTTCGTAATTTATACATCTCACCACAGAAAAAGTTAAATAATTTTTTCAAATGTCCGGTGACCTATAGATAAAAGTTATGTAAAGAATACAACGGAAAATTTACTACAAATCAAAGTAAACGTCCATCACTTTTGTGATTTAAAAGATTGTCTTATTTAAAAAATAAGCATTTTCTCCATAAGACAATGTATTTCAACATCAACCATAATTGCAAATATTTCATTTAAATGGCCGGTGAGGTATGTTTTTCAAGTTGAAATCACAATAAGTACATGTTACTCTGTTTATATACGCCGATTGGAGATATTTTAGTGATTTAATTCTACCTAGGCTGGTACTACCTCAAGGCATTTTGTATAACCCATTTTTTAAATATTTTTTGTAGATCTTTTTGTGCTATCTAAAATATTTAGATCATTTGGTAATAGATTGTAAAGTTTGACAGCATTGATATAATTATTTTTTATTTCTTAATTTTATTTCTTATTTTATTTATCGCTTCTTTATTTTATTTCTTACTCTTTGGTACTCTTGATTTTTTTAGCGTTGAGTATGAATTAATATTTTGTATTTATTGTTAAGTATTAAAATATGGAACTTTCCCTGTTATATTCGAATTTTGGATCATCAGAATCATCCCTGACAACAATAGTTCCCGTAAAATGACACTCAAGTGTTTTCACTAGAGAAGGAACGTCACCCGCAAAAACGACTGCGCGTGCGCATGACGAATACCACGCTCCGTGGTGCGGGGTGGATGCGGAGCGGGGTGACCTCTCAGAGAGGGAGGTTCGGGTGGGCAGAAAAGCCCGAAGGTGAGGTCAGACGACGGGCAGAGACCGACAGAGCAGCATCACCGAATCTCCTCGGTGGCATCCTCGAGGACAGGAGACCGAAGTGCAGCATCGGGGTTTCCCCGCTGGAGCGGAAAGCAGATTTCTCACGTACGACACAACGCCGCATTCGGTCGCGAATACACTGTGATATTCTTATGTTTGCACTTCTTGCACATTGGAGGTCTCCTAGGCACTGAAGAGCACTTGCTTGTGTTTCTTTTTGGCTTCTTTGTCTGTGTGAGCGTTCGGTGAAATAGTTGGTATTTAAATATGATGTTAAGCAAACGTGTACTAACATCCCTAAGTGCGAAGAAAATATCTGTTGTAAATCATTCGATCTATGAGAGCTCCTATTCACATTCGGCTCCAATTAAAAGTGACTCGACAAAAATAAATGTTAGTCTCGTACTTGATGGTGAAACGCATCTAGTACTAAAAAACCTATGGGTTCAAAATCGAAAATTAACGTTTCAAAAAATATGATTATTTTACAGAATATTTTTTATGTAATAGTTTACAGAATTTTTAGTCGCTGCCACTTCCCTAAAGCTAAGCACTTCCGTTTATCCTTCAGGGGATAATGAAAACATTTTACATACAACAATTTCATATCATGAAATAAGACCAATGGGTGACAGTTAATGTTCGCATCAAATATTATTCATCAGGCGAGAACCAAGAATTTTCACATTCATATATTAACGGTGTTAGATAAAAGTAAGAAATAAAGGAAAAAGATTGTATCAAATATTATTTTGGCAAAAGAAGTAAGGCCAAAATTTCTTTAGTTTGTTCTCACGAATGTATAATTATATTGGAAAGAATATGTTACGGAAATTTTGACTTAGTTTATCATCAGTAACCTTCATTTAGAAGATGTAAAGCTCTGAAATACTCCATAGTAGATAGAGATTTTTCAGATGTCGATATCACTAGTACATCCAACAAATGCTCTTTTTAAAATTAATTTTATGGGATTTGATAATTTGCTTGTTTATCACGCTGACGTCGATTTACGCTACGCAATTAAAAGGAAAGTAGGACACTAGCATATGCTACGCAATTTTATTTCACGGTCACGCTGTTACGAGGGTCTCACTGCGGGTATAACGATTAGGTGTAAAATACGTCACTGGAGGTTCCGAAAGAAACAAACAAATAAAACCCGCATTTGCTATTACAATGTGATTATATTTGTCGAATGAACAATTAGCACGCAAGGGGTTTTAAAACATCATGAAAATTCCACAGTGGTACAAGCGTGAAGCAATACTCCTGACATTAATCACGTAAATTAATTCCATCGTTTTAACCGTCAGCTTTAAATGGCTGGTAAATTTCATTTTTATGTTTAAAGTTTTTTCTCTTTCCTTTTGTTGCAATAAAAGAAATTAATTTGTATTTAGCGAGAAGCAAAACAAATATGATTTAATGATACATTACAAAATATCAAAAATATTTTATTTTGTGATATTTTAATCGATTGTACACACGAAAAAAATAATTTATTATTTATGTTATTTATATCGTTATTATTTATCCACTACCCTTTTCGTGACAAGTTATACTCTTAAATTTTTGTTTCGGTGGCCTCCAGAGGGCAACTGTGTCAGCCATCGAATACATTTGTTACAGCTTTACACGTAGGCATGATTTGCTGGATAGAACACACCTTACTTTTTCTTTAATTCAGATTTTGAACAATTCCTTGTATTTTATGATCCCTTTTACAGAATTAAGATGATATGAGCGTGCTATGTATTAGTCAAGCACATAAACATTTAAGAAACTCCCAATAATGTTACCTATTCTGTTTTCATTAAAAAGTTTGATTGGAACGCTAATTCATGAATTGTGATGTACTAATGTTTAATTACACCGTTTAAATGGAAACAATGTAGTTGTAAAATGGACTGTATTTTGACTTGAGTTCTGTAGTTTCGAAACTATTTTTGTCGAATAACTGTCATAATTGTCCGGGAAGACAAAGTAAATTTCGTACTGTTCTTTTCTATATACAAATTTGTGACTCACCTGATAGTTTTTTTACATCGATTCTATTAGAAATTAAATGGAAATGTATTTAAAAATCGTCCCTTCACAGTCTTTAGCTCTAAGATTCCATACAAATTCTAGATGTATTTTCTGAAATATTAGCCTGGCAAGCACCAAATTTTAGAATTTTTTAATTTTTTCTTTAAAATAAAAATTCAGGAAATTCAAAGTCAGTCGTCAGGTTCACCATTTTCTAAAATACATTGGAATATATGTAAATGGATATCTCCCTTTCCTTTTTAATGCACTAAAATATTAAGATTTGGATAAACGTTAAAAAGATAACTGAGGTAGACCAAACGTAGAATTAAAGAAATAAAATAATATCAGGAATCCTGCTTCTGCATTTACTAGAAATTCTCACAATAGAATATTACGATTCTGGTACACAATAAACACGCAGACCCATGGATCAAAAGTTAATTCTCTAAAATAATAACTTTCGGATAACCGTTAAAAAAAATAACTGAGGCAGACCAAACGTAGAATTTTCCACAAAAATTACATCACAATTCTTGCTTCAGTATTTACTAGAAATTCTCACAATAGAATATTACAATTTTTGTTCACAATAAACACGTAGACACGTGGATCAAAAGTATACGATCCACTTCAAAATACGTTTACAAGTGGTCTTACTCTCGTCGTTCGTTCGCGTCATACAACGTGGCGTGTATGCGATGATTTACTTTGCATTTTCGATTAGCATACCGGTTCCCTTCTGGTCGAGACATCAAAAGGAGCGCCGAGACTCATCATGGTCTTAAAACTGGGTGGAAATACTATACCTCGTAGAGGAACGACAATGGATGTACGGGGTTCTATTCTCAAGACACAAACTAAATATATATTTCTTATTGTGCTTAGGACCAAGATTTCCGCTTTATTTGGGTCTCAAACGCAACTCACATCCGGGCGCCGACCATAGTCGAAAATAAAGAAAGTACATTTTTTAGTTTTTAAAAAGTAAAATACATGTTTACATGTCTAACAAATTCAAATCTTTAGATTCAAAACAACTCGTGTGATACATATACTTCTTTTTTTGCACAGGGGTACATCTGCAACATGGAATACATAACTCTCACACGGGAATTCAACCAGAAGGAAAATTTACAAAAATAAAGTATTTTTAAGATGTCATAATATACTGTTATAAAGGCCGTAAAATATTCAATACAGTCTAGCTCATTGGGTATGCAAATGTAGACTATCTTCATTGGTGGCCATGAATTCAGAGATGAATTTCTGACCTAATACATTACAAAAAATCATATTAACGTGTGTCCAAAGTATTTCGTTAGAATTTTACAGGGCATATGCGATACGTTTACAAAATTGCTCTCGATGGCTTCCTTGTGCTTTGATGCATGTATTGAGCCTTCATTCCATGCCCTTTGTAAGTTCTAGAATTTATTGTATTTGGTTAAATCCCTTGCGGATTCGCTGTATCAGAACGCCAAATGTGGGTACAGTATATGAATAAACAACGGTTATTAAATGTTCTCAGATGTAAAAACCCATTGGATTTAAACCTGGTGAATAGATATTAACCGGTCTCCCTTCATATGTTCGAGCCGAAGTTCTGGAGAATTATCATATTAAAATGACTGAGAACACCATCGTGTATAAACCCCATACGTTGGATGATGTCTACAAGCACATCACTAATAAATGAAGCAACTCAGATCTGAAAAACAATTCATACATTGGTAGTAAAACGTCGTGTAAACAATAGGGGCCAATAATACGATCAAGAATGATTTCACCCCAAGACTGATGTTACGTAACGCTATATCAGGACTTTACTATTCCCAGGTGTTTATGATATAATTGAAGATACCATCAGCTCAGGGAACAGAGTAAATGCGAAGAAATGCATGAACACAACGCACAGCTGTAGCATGAGTTGACAGAATGTTCTTTGCTTAAATTCTGTCGCATATAATCGTCACATCCATTTTAGCTGATGAGGGTAGAGAATATTTGTATGTAGAATTTTCCACATGGTCATATGACTAGCATCTTCCTTCTCGCTATTCTTCTCGAACTAGTAGATGAATTTTTGTCCAGAGTAGGAAGAACTCATTTATTAGAAGTTCAGACCATCATTTTAAAACGAAAAAAAATAATTGACATTTGCGGGTGGATTACATCAAGGTTCACAAGGGGAAATCCTTTCATGACACTATAACGAAAAAATTTATGAACCATATTTTCCCGAACGTTTTGTAATGCTCTAATGTCAGGAAAGCATACCTACATTGATGGATGCCAATACAAGTACACAAATAGTATGGTGGATATTAAAATAAAAAACTAAAGAGGCTGTCTTCAAAATACATTTTTAGTGAAATTTTTGAAATTAAAAATAAATGGTGTTACAAATGTAGCATTTAGTCACAACATCTTTCAATAATCCATTTTACTCGTATATTCAACATACATCAAAAAAATTTATGTCCACATCGGGTACGCGTCTACTGCGTATAATAACTCGGGAATAAGTAATCTGACGAACATAATATTTATCTGATATACATATGTTACTTCTTCAGGATAAAGTAGCTAGTCAACATTGAATATTCTAGGTGAAAATATTAATATTGAACAATAATTGTTGAGTAGTCGAGAATATTTTTATACTAACACACTAGACAAATTGAATGGAAATAATAGAATAGCTTATAATAAAATGCCTAACTGCCTTGTAGCCATGACTAAATCCAAATAAGGTCGAAACGTTGGGCAAGTCACTCTAAGATCCATTATCCAGTGAATGGAAATATTTACACATCGTTAACCATTTACCAAAGACTCTGCAAATTGTTCGCTCAGGGGAAAAAAAATAAACATATATTTTTTATATTCCATGCTTCATAGAATTTTTATTGCTAAATAACTTTCAAATGACCGTCCAGAACGTCGTACACACAGAATAGTTAAATTTACGAAACCGAACAATTGGGGCTAATATTATCATTCTTTGAGGAAATTGAGGGAAAATGCCATTTTCCGCCAAAAATTTCCGACTTTCAGATTCACTGATGATGATGGCCATGCCGTCGAGAACATTCTTTGAAATAAATAAATTGGTTACCATGGGAAAACGTGGAAATTTCATTACTATGAGAGATACATGCAGCAGAGAATGCAAAATATCTAAAATAAGTACAGGCAGATGACACTGTTAATTACCGGGACTACACAAGTTTAATTTAAGATGATAAAAGGTATCGCAAATTAAAAGTTTATATAGAAGACATACACAAGATAAAACAAGTTTAAAAGGGAGATACCACATATTGTCAATATTAATATGCTCCAAAGAAAGAAAATGAGACAGAGGAAAAAAATGGTGGGAATTAAGGATCGTCATGTATATGGGAACGGGACAACCAATTCAGTGAACACGTAAAATAATAAATATCTTCAAATAAATAGTAGAATGTATTCCTTTAGAATGTTTGATTGGAAAAGTTTTTACATTGTTTCGTAAAAATAGAAGGATTAGTTTTTCCATTCATGTAACTAAAATTGCATTACATCATCCAATTTTTAGATGTAGTCTATCAAAGGTAGTTCCTAAAATAAATATTAAAACGGGTATGAACTAAAATAGAGATTATTTTAATATAGACTCTTACCATCTCGCAAAGTATGGGAATAAAATATCAAAGACTGGATGTTATGCACCGGAAGCTATGCGCAGGAAGTACATAACGATCGTATCTTCAACGATCCCCTATGTCTCGTTGCATCAGACACATCAATATGCGTCACAAATATAAAACTCAGTGTGATTTTTATCAGTGTGATAGGATATTTTAGCTCCAACCAATCTCTCTTGTGTAAAGCAGTATTTGGGACCGAAAAGGTTTCGAGTGAAACTTAGAATTTTCACTTGAGATGACACTAGCTTTTTAAAAATCACAAGTGACCGGAAGCAGTTAATAGGAAGTAAATCTTGACTAAATAAATTGTCCATAATAATACAGTATTTCAAAACCCGTGGCGTAGTGCCTAACGC
>NNCF01131069.1:480816-495664 GCA_002313205.1 Laupala kohalensis | reverse complement strand
ATAAGGCGCAAATTTTGAATTATTCCACTCTAAATTACTATGAGCTTATAGGAAGAAACTTTCGTGGGCTTAAGTTATTTTTATACCCTGACAAACGTTTCCGCTTAAAACAGCGACAAAACCTACCAAAACGTAGCAAAGTTAAATAGGAACGCAATGACTTTTAAGATTTTCATACGTTACGGGGCATTTACCAGGATAATTCACCGAAATCTGCAGAAAATACTGTTCTAACGGAAATGGCAGCCGCCTCACACGACTGAAGACAATGCAACCCTTGTCTAAAAAGTAGTCAAACGACAGTTAATTTTGTGTTTTTAAAATCATAAAATAATTGTCCTCGTCCAACAGTAAAAATCAGAAGAACAAATAATTAATTAATTATAACTCCTTTGGTGAATATTTGACAACTTAACTTCAGTGAAAGCGGACATAATTCCCACACTCCTGACTTCCTGTGCAACGGTTGACAAACCTCTAACCTCGGTTAATACCAGCAACATTGATTTTAGATATTCACGCGCTATGTTTCAGAAGTTACAGCTTCACTTGGGTAGTGGCGATCATTTCCAGTTTCACTTTCAAATTGCAATATTCACACACACATCGAATCACTCAAACTTTGAAATATTTAGGGTTAAGGTGCCCTTAAGTAGTAAAACATGAGGAACGTCACCTGGGAGACCTTTTGCGAACTAAAAATAATTCAATTTTTAAAACAATTTTAGAGGTAATAGTATATGGTAAAATTGAAAGATTGAAATTCTTCCACGGTTCAGAGATTGATCTTTGTAATGATACCTGTGGAAATTGGTTCAGTATTTACTTACTTATCTGGTCTTTTCCCAGTTTATTTGGGGTCGGCGAATGGGGATGGATATATGATGCTTGGTTTTTGACTGGAGCTGGGGAATTCAGGGTGCGTGTGATTAATAAATGATATGGGGGTGAATGATGATGAGTGAATGTTGTGGTGGAATGACAGGCAGGGGAAACGGGAGTACCCCGAGAAAACCTGCCCACCACCTCGGATTCTACTTGGATCGGACCGGATTTGAACCGGCGTTCCCAGAGGTAGAAGGCGAGCGCGTTAGGCACTACGCTAGGGATTTTTACAAAAAGTACCCTTTCAAAAATAATATAACAGCGATGCTTCCATATTGTTCACAGAGCGCTAAGCGGGCGGCGGAGGCGGCGGTGATGAGCGCGCGGAGGAGCCCGGGGGCAGGGACTGCAGCTGCGGGGGCGGGAGCGAACGAGGTGGCGACGCGTCTCGTGTTGGCCACCGTCCTCCTCCACTCGCTGGTGCAATGCGCAGGCGCCAACACCGAAAACAACGCGCGTCTCACCACAGGCTTCGGCAAACCCAAGCAACAACAGGAGACCCACCAACCACCCAAAGAACGTAAGTAGCGTATAAACATCGGAAACAAACTCCCGCTCTTGCTTGGGTGAGGTTGTCACACTCTTTACGAAAACGTCTTCATCGCCTCTTCGACATACATCGCCCTTCGTCGTACTTCGGTGGTTCGTGGAAAAATCCGGAAGGTACGATTGGTGGACCCTTCGCTTTGAATGACAAATGTTTTCTGAATAGTGTTTACTTTCCTCCTTTTTCACCCCCGCGCCCTCACTTTCAGCTCGGCAGTTATGTAGCGTACTTTACAGTAGGCATGCTCAAGCGGCGAGTCACGAACTCAGATGCTGATAGAGAGTAGGGATTTTTGTAAAGCATACCAGCGAGCTAGCGTATACGCTATCGTTATGCGAGTTGCTTCTACGCACGCTCAGAGGTTAGTGGTACACAAAACCTCCTAGTACGTACGGTACAACGCCGCTGTATGGTGTTGCCTGCATACGTTAGCGTACGCTAGAGAGAGAGTTCATGATGGGTTCTGGGATATATCCTGGCCCGTGTTTTTCTCCGGTTTTCCTTCGGTAGTGACGTAGTCTTTATGCAGGTTCTCTGGGCTCTTGTCAAGGGATAGCGTCTATTGAAATAATAGATCTCGAATTTAGTGTTATTTTAATACTTATGATTTATAAACAACATTTTTCGAATAATCTATAGTTTGATAATAATGCGTACTTATGAAATAACTTTTTTGTGTTTTATTAAATACAAATTTGTTGGTATATTTTAATATTATAACACGTACCGAACTACTTATATTATTATCTTAGGAGTGTGCTGGAATGTTAAATCACCCTCTGCCTTAGAGCCCTTGATCGGAATTGATGGGATGGTCCATTGCTTGCTTCCGGAGAATAAATTAGTTTATTGTCTTCCACGTGGTCATACACAATTTGTACTGCTTTTTTGACACTATTTTTATTATGATAATTATTATTTGCCGGTATGTTGACATCTGAGAGAGTATTTGAGAGTTCTGTGAGTCAGTGCTGGCGAATTCACAGAACATTATACTTGTATAGGTTTGTGTGGAAGTAGTTTATTCGGGTTTACAATTTTCAGCATGATTTGAGTCAAAGGTACGCTATGTACAATGTCTGGATTACACAGGTTCTCTACCGATTCTTACACGGCTACCGAATACGGCTAGGAAACGTCTCTATTAATGGGGACGATGTGAGACTTCGGTATAGTATTGAATGTTTCTGCGGGGAGCGGGGAATGTTCTCACCAATTAAAGTATTATAAAATTAAAGATGCGAAAGTGGTGTTCGTCGCTGTGATGGGCTTTCGGAATGTGGCCAATCTCTCAAACCAAATTGGATTTTCCATTGCCAACCGTTCGCTCACCAAATCGTCCTTAGTTGTGTTGACGGGAGATGGTCACGACATGTCTGTTGACATACGTCTTTACTATTTCAATTTACGTCGAGGTCAGTCGAGATAGTAAATGGACTAAATTCCACCAGGTCCCAAAATTATTGGTTAGGCATTTGGAACGAACAAATATCTAAATTTCACCGGACATCAGTTGGAAGCATGCGCTCTCAGATGCTCGACAGTCGCCTCTATGATTGAGCTTTACTGCAAATGGGCCAAGGGATACCTCGCGCCGTCATTGAAATTCTTTTGCGCAGTTGCGATTTATTGTAAAGTGTGTTACATGCGAGCATTCACAAAGTGTGTTGCATGCGAAAAATATACGTGATCGCCCTTTTTTATCCCTCTCCTGGATCCTCCAGTGCTTCTTACTATACTTGGATCCCGTATACTTGTATCACTTATATGGACAGGTGACCTGCTACTCTCGGATAAAAAAATCGGATTCATTGTTCCAGCACTTCAGTGACAGTGTCGTTGACCGACTGGCGTTGCTGAATTTTCTGTAACTTCCCCATTCTTTCGAGGACCATAAAAAATGACCAGCTCAAGAAAGCGTCCCAAAAGGTTATGGAACATACGCAATCTATCTTCCCCTTATCGCATCCGCGATGCCAAGTATATCACATGAAATTGGGCTTAGTAACTATCCCCTCTAGATAACATTGGAACGGAGGAGATGGTGGTGACACAACAAGCCATCAAATATCATAGAAAAATGATTTTGATTTAAATTCTTTTGTTCCAAAAAATAGAATAATCAACAGACGAGAGCGTAAGTATAAACTTTCGATGAATCAAAAATTTGGAAATCGAATATTCAACGACCATACACATTACACGCTAAATGCATCAATTGAATAGATATCCTGATTTTATAAAACTGAATCAACATTTCGCTACATTCCAAAAAACAATGAAGCGAATTTAGGTAACATTTTAGTTCATATTTCACTTTACTAAGCTGTGCAGAAACAATTATTATTTTAAAATGCTTTACATCGTTGAGAAGTTTTATGAAATAGTTCGATATCGGTGAGGCGATACTAGTATTCATTTTTAAAAATGAATGAAAGATGAGTTGTCTTCTAGTAAAAAATATTTATTCAGATAGTGCTTTCACCAGCTTAGCTGGCATCTTCAGTCTGACAATGCCAAGTAAACATTTTCGCCCTAAGCTGGCGAAAGCACTATCTGAATAAATATTTTTTACTAGTAGACACCACCACATCTTTCATTTATTCTTAAAAAAGTTTTATGAAAGTTTTATGAATCAACAAAAATTCTATAAATTTTACTACGAAAAATTACCGATTCTGTTTCTTCTTCAAGTTATAAAAACATTGTTAACAAAAAATGTTCATAACCATTATTTCATGTAAAAATGTGTATTTTATAGTGTTCTCAAAAAAATATTGTTCCTTCAAAAACGACCAAATATTTCCCTAAAAATTTCTTCTCTCATAAAACACAGTACATCGGAAGGAATAGATCTTACGGTAATCTACTTAATACAATATTAAGTACCAACTTAAAAGTTGATTTCAGTTGTTGTTATATTATTTTGAAATATATAATCAATATCCAGCTGAGTGTTTTTCGAATATAAAAAAACGAATATACATATCATTTGTCCATGAGAAACAAGAATCCCATGTACTCCATTCGTGATTTTTCTTGGCGGGTGGGCAGGTTATTGATGTACCCCACTAAACGATTCATGCGCCTCGTCAAAGTCGCTGTCCTCCATGAATTTATAACTTCCAATATATTGATGTCATATCTACAATTTTCCTTTCATTCTAGTCTCATGAAAGTGATCAGTGAAGCACTTGAATGTTGAAGACGGCCCAAAATATTTAATAACCGAAAATCTAGTGGGCGAAGACCCAAGAGACTGGATTTGTCGAATATACAAGCAATAATATTTTTCATTAAATTCGCTGCTAGTTTGACCATATCCCAAATATCAAATTGTCTGAAGAGACACCATATTATGACTGTATTTTTTTTATTTAGGGAACTGAATACTCATTTCTATGGGAGCCACTCACAAGGACAACACAACAATCTGGTGTTCGAGCAATGAACAAAACATTTAATAACTCTTTGAAGCACAATTTACACTCTCCCAAAAGACACAAATAAACATTAATCATATATCGACCAGAGGGGCCACATTCCCACCAAAAAAACACAAATAATAATCACTGGCTTTATCATTTTACATTTACTAACTGTTAAGATTGTCATCATTTATCATCATCATCAAATAAACCTTCACTGTTTTTAATTCTATTCAATTTTTAACACTACAATTACACATTTATTTCTTGCAACAAAGTTACGCACTGATTCTACTCCTAATTAACGCTAATATTTACTGTTTAATTGAACTTCTTCTGAGTCCCAATATTTCACTGATTCTATTGGCCTACCTCTCCGAGCGACTGAGTTTAATCAAAGCACTCATTCAGTTTAATGTTCTCGCTCATACTGGTAGCCACTATCAAACACATACTGACTCGCAAGCGCACTGCGATGATGGCTTTCACATTCGCCAACGATCGCAGAATACCTGTACAAGATGCCTGACTGTTGGAATGCAGAGGAGGAGGGTCCCTCACGGATGTCAGCACGGCTCCCCCGTGGATTATTTGCGAGCAGCGCCAACCAGCTTCCGCGTTTTATCGCAATGTCTAGTTCTCACCCGCAAAGCGTTCCGACAAACTTATCTCAATGCTGACGAAACTTGTATCTCAACTCCGATAAAAAAAATCGATCTGAGCACTGCCAACAAAAATTCTATATGATTCGCGTCAGCATCTAATCGCTGCGACGGAGAAACATGTGATCTGCGACAAATTAGCGCGATCTGAGCAACGTCTCAGCGCTGCCAAAAAAAAGTCTCTGTGAATAAAAATTCTATTCGGCTGAGATAAACACATCTGAGCAAAAATTCTATCCGTCTGAGCTAAACACATCTGAGCTGACGAAAATCTTTACGTCTGAGCTGCCGAAAAATCTTTACGTCTGAGCTACACACATCTGAGCAAATAATTCTTTACGTCTGAGTAAAATCTGGTATGAGAGCGAAATTTTGAGTGTTCTGCCTTAAATGGGCTCTATCCCTTCTTTCTCCCGAAAATCTTCAAAATTTTGAATGTCACGTGACTGACAACCCCCAATGCCGAAATGATTTCCCCCTCTCACGCCCTGACTCTCATTGGAACCTTTTAAAAAATCTTCAACTGATTTCTGGAACGTTCTCAACGACGCTGTGGCTTTTAACGATTTTTCTAGAAAGTTCGTACATGTTGCTAGTTTCTGCACATCTGTGGTTTGTTACGGAGGGTATTTCTTTTCCCTCATCCCCTCGCCAGCCTGCGATTTCTAAACCATCATAAATTTTTATTCGACGTGAAAGAAACGCCGACGCATGGGTCACCGGCCTCGTACCGCGCCCACGGTCCTTCGCCGACCTCCAACGAACTTTTCCTTTTAAACTCCTATGCTCTTTCTTTTAAATTTCATAATTAATCCGTAAATTATTCAAAACTCACAATATATATAATCTCTTGTAATTACGCGTATTGATGGAGGGCATTATTCTGTTAAATGAAAATCCTTTAAAATGTCCTCAAGGTTCAATTTATATGATACATTCGGTTTCCAAAATTACTACACCACTTACGTTAACATATGGATTGAGAATGAACAACTGGACGATTTATTAGCATTTCGTGCACACTTAAGGCTTCTTCGAATATTAAATCTTAAATTTATAACGAATATTCCCTTATCAACCGTTCTCGTAACTAATTCTTACTATCTCGCGCAAATTGATTCAAGTGCACTGAAGTTTTTCTTCATCGATCCTAAGTATTCTAATTGAAGCAAACTTTCTCATAATATTTCCATAGTGACTCACTTCAACTTTTACTATTTAATGAATTCCCTGGCGTAGAGCAGAAGCAATTTAAGAGCAACTTAAAGAAAGTACGTAATGAGCTAATATACGCTCGTAACAATCAAGTAAAAACGGTTTTTGAAATAGCAAGAAGTCACGTTAAAGGACAATAGAATCGCATCGTTTATCGCAAGGAACTTGGATAAAAAAACTCTGCGGAGAAAGACGGAATTCTTCACGACAAAAGTCACGCAACTCCAGCGTAGTACATAACATGCAGAATTTCGTGTACAGTAGTGATAACACAACCATAAAATTTGAGTGGTTGATTGGCATCATAAAAATGTAAAGACGGGTAAGAGACGGTAGTCGCCCACCATATGAGCAACAGGCTCACCAGAATATAGTCTTATCGATCTCTTTTTATGGGTTCAGTTCAGTGAGCGGACATGAAGATGACTCAATCAACATAAACAACTTGGTGAATGAATGAACCCCATTTAGAGAAGTTTCAATTCTTGATCCAATGTCGGATTAAAATTTCATACAGGGACTTCGGGAGATTTAAAACGCAATAGCGTATTTTCTCATATTTGCTTAGGCGAATTATTAAGTGAAAGACATCTGTCGCTAACTCTTTTTTTTTTGTGGGTCTTTACGGCTCATGTCGACATCAAAAGTCATTGGAGCCCTAAAAAACTCGTACATGTAGGGAAAATGCAGTTACGCACTAGCAAGAACCAACATGACTCTCCCCGCGTGTGGGACTCACCGAATGGCTCAACCATACCCACTAAATGTCCTCCTGCATTACAATCTACCAAAACATATCTCAAAATAAAATATCAAAAACATTGACAAACAAATGAGGGGGGGAGAAAAATGAGGGGAGGACATAACATGAGGGGGGATAAAGAATAAGGGTAGACAAAAAATGAGAGGGATGGAAAAAAATGAGGAAAATGAAAGATACCTTAGCCTTAATACCGTCGGGATCGAAAAGAACAAGAGGTGACCAAGGAAGGTCAAAGAGAAAGGAAGGAACTTGGCACAAGTAAGTGGAAGTAATGTCACACTCAGCTCGGGGTCCCGTGTTTGCCAAACACGTACTTACTAGATAGTCCCCTGTGGGGCGCTAACTCATCTTTGAATAATATTAGGATATACTAATAGTATATTTATGTAATCAACCAAAGGTATATGATATTTTGTCCATTGATCCAGCATTTCTCCTTCCACATATCCATTGACTCGGCCTGAGAGCAGTTCTAAGCATTGAGATTCAGGAAAAATTCACAACCAAAGATGTACTCTAATCCGAACACACAAGCTCAAGTACACGCAGCCGCTGTTAGAATACACGTGAGATTTTGTTCCTTGTAAAAGAGAATAAACGTTAAAATACGACTTGCTTTACCAGTTTTGTTCCATTAGTTAACCAAATAGCTATTGTAAATTTGACCTGAGCAGGAAAAAAGCAGTGTCTCAGGACTTGTTAGACAGTATTCATGTAGTTAAATGACTTCCAAGAACTTCATTTTTTTTTCAATCTGAATGTTCTTAATATTTTATAACTGAAAATATGTCCCATATCTTATCGTACGTCTTGAACTCGTAAAATGAAGAACACTCCGAGAAGAACATATAGTAATCAACCCAATTACATTATAAATCAGAATATTATAAATTTCGGCAGATCTTTAGGTTATGAATATTTTACTTTTAAAATTTTATTCCTTTTTTAGGAATGCATGATGGGTAATGTCAAGTCATCAGAAAAATAATAATAACGCGCAGTGTTTTGCTACAATACCCGAATATTTTTTTAATTTTATATTTTTTTTAAAGTAGAACAAATTCGAAGTAAAAACAAACCGAATGATTATTATAATTAATTCACCCATATTCATCATATGTTTCGAATTAATAATCGTTTCTTCATGAGCTATAATGTTTGTCGCCATTGTGGGTTTATTTTATCATGCCAGAAAAAAGAGATCGAAAGAGGTAGAACCTAGTTTCCTAGTTTTCGTCACACGTAATATATTGCATGCACGTGTTCCCGTTCGTTAACTAGAAGTAGAGCGAGTAGATAAGAAGGGGATGACAAGAAGCAAAGCAAGGGGTTATCTGCATTGAAATGCAAATTACTAAGTGACACATTTCATAACCCTGCTTTTGAAGTTGACTGATAAAGTCACACATGAATGTTCATTGGTATATTGTTCGTTCGTGCCTACCCATTTAAGGTAGTACCAGCCTAAGTAGAATTAAATCACAAAAATATCTTAAATCGGCGTAAATAAACAGAATATCATGTACTTATTGTGATTTAAACCTGAAAAACATACCTCACCGGTCATTTAAATGAAATAATTGCAATTAAAATAGTTTGTGAAATACATTGCAACTTATGGAGAAAACGCTTATTTTAAAAAAAAAGACCAACTTTAAATCACGAAAGTGATGGAAGTTTACTTTGATTTGTAGTAAATTTTACATACTTTTATTTATATGTCACCGGACATTACAAAAATATATATCACTTTTCCCGAGGTGAGATGCATAAATCACGCAACAGTTGCGCTCGGTCGCCATGTTGTTACGTGCTCTTGTGCATTTCAAACGAGTCAAGCGAGTTCCTGAATATTGTTTATACTGTACTGTACTATTAACTGATAGATATTAAATCGTGTGTTTTCATCATTATAATTCATAATTTTGAGATACAATTTGAATAAAGATAAAGAAAACTCTCTGTGATATGACTAACTTGGACCGCTAGTCCCACCTTAATGTTCTTTTTGTTGCTTGTTCAAAAGCGAAATGATAAACGGAAAAGAAATACGTTGGTTTACCTTATTTTAACAAGTTGGGTATCGCTATTTTGCTGATATGTGAAAATGATGTTTTTGGAACAACTATTCTATCTAAATTAATGTAGAGAGTTATTAATGGGTTTTCCGTAATTCTACAAAGGTTTGGTCAGGTTTCTTTAATGGTTCAGTTTGACCCTTCGTCTCGCATCGTCTTACCAAAATACCTGTCTTGGAAACTCAGGTTACAATGATTGTTTATATACCGTCGATGAGAAAAGATTTATAATAGAAACCTGATAGATTTACGGCGCAAATGAATCATTTCAGTGACGTATATAATATCCATAATGTTTATCACCACCTTTCTTTTATTCAAGCAAAAACGTTTTTTGACATCCGATTCTCACATAACACTTTTTTATGGTTGGTTCGCGGAGATTGGACGTCATAAAACACAAGTTAATAACTGTATATTACACTTTAAACGAAAAAAAGAAAACATTTATAACATTTTAACCATTTTACTTCGTGTCTAAAAAATTTGTTTATTGAGAGTCTTAGTGCTGATGAATTGAGGGGTTCTCTACCTGTTATAACTTAAGGATACATTTTATCTGTATTCTTTTCCAATCAACACTAAATGTTTTGAATAATAAAGAATCAAGTTAGTAAATAGCTTTTTGAGGCGTTCAAGAGCAATATATTATCGTTTCTCTCATGCCACAAAAATCAGACATTAATTGTAGATTATCACGTAATGACAGCACATCATCTGTAAATAATTCGCGTACCACACAATTCGAGATTGTAGTAACAAGAAAGGAGCATATATTTCACTGGATATTTTGTACGAGTTTTCTATTGGATGACCGGTAAAATGATTTAGGAAGTCGGATGTTCTGAAATATTCCACAAAATACTTCCCTATTTTTAGCGGATTCGATCTCGGGAAACTTCCGATATCCACCTTTTCGTTCAAGGTCTATTTCTCAGAAAACGGTTTGATCTTTATGGAATGTTTAAATTTGCAACATCTAAAACTATCAGCTTTCGACATTATTTTGTATACAAAATTTAGTGTTAAAATAATTTATATAAACGAGCTAAAAAGTCAATCTTGGACATACATGGGAAAAGAACATCCTTCCCATGATCTATGGAGACGATCGCTCCCTAATGAATGATATAGGTTTTACATCCTCAACTTGGATAGCATATGTCTTTTACTGTAGCCTTTTACTTGAATTCCCTTATCATATCTCTCTCCATAATCTCTACACTCCGTCAGTGATAAACCAAAAAATCAAATTTTCGTGCCCGAGGTACGACTCGAATCAGCGACCCTACATCTTCCGAGTTGCTTACCAGGGCGCAAGTCCCCATAATTGTTCCTGATCTGACCTTCTCTTTCCTTGCAATGCGTATAGTATTTCCTCATCTTTTCGTTACACTTGCAATACTATATATCGTTTGACTGTTTCTTCAATGATGTAGAATGGGGAAGATTAATAAATATATTCAAAGGAAAAGGTTTAAAAACATGGCAGAGAAGTGCAATGAATTTATGCTTCATTCATTAAGATAATATTCTTTTTTTTAGTAAATATCAACATGATCAAATTTTAATNTGAATTTATGCTTCATTCATTAAGATAATATTCTTTTTTTTAGTAAATATCAACATGATCAAATTTTAATCTTCAAAATAGATGTCCTTCCATAGAGCAATTAATTGTCTTTCATAATCATACTTTATTAATCTTAACTATAATTACTTTAGTTTCTTATGTTATATTTCATTATTTTATAATGAATATTATAATAGATTTTTATTAGAAAAACAAATAATTGAGTTAATTTCAACCATTCTCCCAGCTATTACATTAATTGTTTTGTTCTTCCATCTCTTTGACTTCTTTATCTTATCTCGACGATTCTCATAATCCCATCGTAACTTTCAAAACTATTAGACATCAGGTTCCTACTATTGCATTCACACCGCTTTAGCCTAAAAGATTTTAATACTCATAGAAGATCAGAAAAGCTTCGAAGAGATGAAAGAATTGTTTACGGTGGTGGTGAATGTAAGAGAAATTATTAAAGAACGCGACTATGTCTCTTCCAATAAGATCAGGAAGTAGATCGCGCTTGCTTCCTCAGGCAGGGACCTGAAAAGGTAAATCCATTGCGAAGAGGCGGACTAAATGATAGAGAAATGAATTCTTAGAAAACTATGAGCAACTTACCAAAAGAAATAGAAAATAGAAGGAAAAAAGAGTGAAAAAATCTGTTCATGACCCAGAGTCGAGGAACCGGGCTAAAGAAGGAAAGAAAGAGAATGAAGAAAACCCTAAAGTGACGAGACCAGAATGATAGAGACCTACAGATAAAAAATTCTTCCTCCAATAAGCTCTGCAGAAAGAAGATTAAGTTAGTGTGGTATTTATAATTGATTTCAGCATGCTATCAATATTTTACTTATTTTCTTTACGTTACAACTGTTTCTTAATTTATTTTTTAGTGGGTGTCGGAATAAAATCTTCGAATATCTTCAATGTTTGTATTTATTAATAAGTTCGGTGTTTGTTTATCTATTCAAAATAGTACAGAATTATAGTAAAACATTTTGCAGGGTTGAAACTACTTTTTCTTACTGCTGCACATACTCTCCATGCTTTCTCGTGGCATCAATTTTTTTGGTAGTAAACATCTCGTAAACGCCACAAAAGCCGTATCAGTCGAATCCAACACATTCACAAGATTGCTACTCTGTTCACTCCTCCGTGTCGATAACTTCCCGCCAACCGAGATATATCGCAAAATCAGAGCGGACTGGAGATATTTTTCCTACCATAACTCAAGTATGAGGGTCGAGGGGTCCCAGAGGTGAGGCGGGAAGCCGACCCACTTCTCCTATCGACTCGTAATGGACCCCGTCACGCGTCGAGCGGTGTACGAACGTTGAGAAGAACGAACACCCCTCTGTTTCCACCCCACTTCCCCAAGATAGGTTGCGCAATGCGTCAGATATCGAACTAGAAAAGAAATGTCAGAAGAAGTGGGTGCAATCTCTGAGGAACCGTTTATGGAACGCACATCGATCTAACAACTTCATATAATACCTACACTACTACGTAAAACTTTGTGAAAAGTCCTCTACAGTATCCCCGAAGGAGTGCAAAGAGTAACTATTGTGTGACATTGATAGGGTCCAATATATTCTGTGGAATTAAAACATTTGATCAGCCTTAATATTGAGAATGTTCAAAACTAAACGGTTATCAGGCAATATGAGATATTTTCATTTTTAAATGGTCCATTAGTATTCAGGGGTGAGATTATATTATTATAATCCTATTAATAATAGGTGAGAATGGGTTCGCTAGCGTGGACGGCAAATCTTTTACTTTTCATCCATTTTGAAGAGCAATATTTATATCAAGAATTTACTTTTTATGAGTTTCAATTTACAATATTTACTGACTAAAACCGGTGTGATATCTCAATTACATCGTGAGATTAATCAAAATTAGAAAATCCCATTTCACCCCTTTAAAATTGAAATTTCAAAAACATCATTCTTTGTGATACCCTACAATACAAATGTCATATACTCTCAAATGTTTAAGTTTCTATCTTAAATAGGAAAATATGATATTCAGAGCAGCACCATTTATATATAAAATTATTATCTATACTCAAAAATTGTTTGTTACAAACATAGTTCATGAAAATGTATGTTTATGACAGAAAAAAAACATGAAATACTCGTACTACGACCTTTTGAAATAATAAATGTACTAATATATACCCCAAAAACATAAGTTGTCATAAATGGCCATTGAAAATAAAAACTGGCAACCCAAAATTTTCTACAAGTTCAACGTTTTCTTCCCACAAATTATTTACGAGAAATGCGAATACGTGATGCAATAATTTACATCTACTTTCACGTGGAGTGTTTTATACTAACCAATACACACTCGTTCGTTCATTTTTGTATTATCTGGGTTTTTTTCAATACGTCTTCTTCAAAGAATTTGAAATGATAAGGTTCTGGTCATATAATTGACACCTAACTAGAAATCGTACAAGGATTCATGCAGAATTAAGGGTAAAACGGGAAATAAATTCAAAGGTATGGCAGATTAGTCCATAGAAATGAGGTCTGAATACAAAAAATAAATAA
The DNA here is from genome assembly GCA_002313205.1 of Laupala kohalensis. NCBI lineage: Eukaryota > Metazoa > Arthropoda > Insecta > Orthoptera > Trigonidiidae > Laupala > Laupala kohalensis. The sequence goes on along the minus strand of NNCF01131069.1, from coordinate 481,952 downwards.
CTCAGCACCTTTTGACATTGTGTCTCCCAGGATTATTCTGAAAGAATCCTCTCCTCCCAATCTTCGTTCAAACCCAGAAAGCTGGTGCGAAAAGTCAACAAACGACTAACTCAATACCCGCGGTTTCGCTCGCATGGATTTTTTGATTTTAAAATACATACCTATTATAATTATAACAAAAATTAATGTGTTTCAGTACAACAGTAGCGGAAATCCATTTCGCGTCGATATAAAATGAGAAGAAATGTGTTGTGTAATATACGTAAAATAATTTAAACGGATAATTTTTATTTTCCTTCCAACAGGATGAAGAAGCTTTTCCGTTAATAAATATTTTTTTGCCAAAATGCAGTTATATTAAAAAACTTCACAAGACCTTATGGAGGAAAAAAGGCTAATACTTTACTTTTAAAAATAAACTTTGTCAAAAAAGCAGTTACAAACTGCGTATGACCACGTGGACCACAATTTTTAAAAGGACTTAAATTTCGAGGAACAATGACACAAATTTGAGTATAACAATACCATGAATTTCTCTAAACTCATGCTCAAGAGCAGATATTGTTATCCACAACGTGACATGGACAAACAGAAATACCCGTAATGCGTTGTAAACACACTTGCTCAATTACCAATTAAAATCACCAATACTGACGATGTGCCAATTTTTTCAGAATGGAGGAAAACTTAAAGACAAATCTAAAATCTTTGTTGTATGAGGGACGTTGATTCTGGTCGCACGTTTACGCTCAACTATGCTCGATACACAATAACAGAAGCGAAGGCCAAAGGAAAGAAGAAAAAACGAAATCCTTTAACTTCCAAAGTATATCGACTCCACGCGAAAAAAGGAAAGAGACCCTTACCTCTGCACGAAAATCAATATAAACGTGAAATACAAAACGTGGACAATCTGCACCACTCAAAGTTTTCGGTTGCACGAAAGCAAAATGCCAACGACTCGTTTCATTAGTGAACTTGTTGTCTTATTGCATTTTATAATAACAGTCAGTGGTATCAATCAATTATTTCGAAAACTAAGAGATTTTTTTTTTTTGTCTTTTGGCGAGGTTCAGACCACAGGCCTGATCTTCCACATAACCATTGGACTTGGGAAGGAGAGATTTTGGATTGCC
>NNCF01131069.1:450325-473359 GCA_002313205.1 Laupala kohalensis | reverse complement strand
ATGTACACAACCGTGCCAAAGTTGAGTACACATAAAACTAAATTAATATGAGCCATACGGCAACACAATCATGCAAGAACATAGTTTTTGAAATTGTTATAAGTTATTTAAAAAGTGCTACAGCAATGGCGTGATAGAGTACAAGACGAATTTGCCTTTAATTAAAATCAATAAATTCTTTTACAGTGTAGAAGCACTGGTGCAGGAGGTAGTTTTTAACCGCGGATTTGAACAGATTCAATTTCATAATATCTTTTATATTCTTGGGCAGGGAATTATATAGAACGATTCCCGAATGATAAGGTCCTTTTTGGCAAAGAGTGGTTGACACTCTAGGGCGATGAATATTACTACTATTGCGTGTATAGTGTTCGTGAACGAGACTGTTTCGTATAAAGAAAGGGTGGCACTTCAGTAATTCGGTCTTAACAAACACGACTGTTTCATAAATATAAATGCAGGGAAGTGTTAAGATATTTAATTCCTTGAATAAAGGTTTACAAGAGTTTCGGGGGTGAGATTTACAAATTATCCGAACTATCCTCTTCTTTTACATGAGATACAGCTAAGAACTAGCTGTATCTCATGTAAATTATTATATCACATTCATGTTTATACTCTTAAATTTTGAACAAATGAGAAAATTAGATGGTAACTAAATCAACTTCATCTATTCCAAAATAATCTCAAATCTTGCCTAGCTTAATACGAAATAAATGCACTTAATGATCAACCACTTCCAAATAAGAACAAAGATTCGTTAGACTCATTTCTTTTTAATGGGCTATAACAACAAAGAATATTTCTGATCTAGAATTATCACAATATAATTAAATAATTAAAGACTTATGACCTTTTATGGACGAATAATGTATTTTTTGTGATAAGAGCTCACAATGCTTCATCTTCATTTTAAGCCATTGTCATGTGATCAAATCAGGGTGGCTAGTGATTCTCCATCTCAAAATTTCCTGACCATTGGATTAAAATTCCCTATTACCACACAATGTTAATATGCACGCAAAAATTATTGTAACAATTGCACAAGAAACATCCTAGAAGGTGAAATTTTATAAAAATAAAGAAGTAATTTCATAAAAGGAAATTGTCAATAATTCATCAATAATTCTTCAGTTAGTAGTCATTGGTCTGAGTCATTTCAATGGAAAGGAGTCATTGAAAAAAAAAAAAATAAGCACACTTATCAGAAATAGGAATAAAATAAAGCTATTACGTCTAGAGGTGGGTCGGTGCAACTGGAACTGCCTCTGAAGCTGAGCTGGAGGTTGGAGCGGTGACTGTTTCGTTGCCAAAGTAGTACATTACGACGTACCCGTTACCACTCCAACTTCAGACATAAGAGCCCCGATTGGAACCGTCTCACTATCAAGTCGTTGCAACAACGAAAGTCGTAAACTGTTGAAACAATTGTTTAAAGTTCCGTAAATTGTTTTCGTAAACTTGAAATGAAATGCGTGTATTCAGAAGGTCGGCGAATCAAGTTTGGTTTGGCATGAAAATAAAATCGAAGTTACGTCAAACTGACATCTTACGCGATAATCAAAATATATTAGCGTCAAACTTTGGTTTATAACGGTGCATAGAGGAAACAAACTCACACTCGTAACCATTCGTTATATCGTTAAAATATAAATAAAGACACACTCGTTCCAACGAAAGATTTCAGCGGAATCGGGTGCGACTGGCGCGACGGATCTATTGAAACGGAAGTATTTGGTGGAAATGCTTCAGAGCTGTCGCAGACTGGAACAGTCTGGGACACCTGTAATCACGTTCCATGAATATTATTGTAAGAAAAAACTGGCTTCTTTCGCTATAAGCCTATAAGTGAAGAAGCGCTTCCAGGGGCAGGGTTATTGGGTTTGAATTGTTTTTTGACTGCATTCAATCTAATTGAAGGAAAAAATATTTATAGAAGTTTTTAATTCGGCTATCTTTATCGCTTTTAGATGTTTTCCCTGAGCAGTCAGCAAATTCCCTGACTTTCCCTGGTCGCTCGCCACCCTGTCAAATAAAACGAAATCGAAACATTGTGAGCTTTTTTTTCACAAAAAATATGTTATTCGTCTATAAAAGGTCGCAAGTCTTCAATTATTTATTTCATTAGATTTTATAATGGACGCTAATTGTAGTAGAATTTTTATCACAAAATATCTTATTAGATTTTAATTCCATTCAAAACAGACAGTAATAGTAAATCTTATGTTTTGCAGACTTTGGATCCATGCCAACCTCATCAGCAGCAATGATACTGGTGTCACTCTTTGCTCTTTTCACAAACGTATGAGAGATCTCACAACCTTTACAGAATAAGCAAAATCTTAGTAAAGACGTTTTTATACATATGTTTTAAAGGGAACAATCTATGACTATTTTAAGTTACCATAATAAGCTACCTGCCCCTAGAGGTGTATGTAGTTAACACCAAATTGATAATAAAATTTCGAAATTAACTTTATTTTGTGAGATAAATATTTGAACTACATCAGTGGCAGAGGATTTTATTCTTTTAGATATGAATGATAGATTATGCACTATCCATTATTTTACTAAACAAATGTCCGAGTTTTTTTAAATCATCTCAGTCCAAAAGTTTTCATCAAGAAGTGTTACTAACAAGCCAGCTAAGTTAGTATTATATGTAAAATTTAAATGTCAAATTATTGCTTCTAAATGTGTATATTATAATGAAAAATAATTGTGTTGAAAAAATCTCTAATAATTAGAACTAAAATTTAGTATTTCACATTCTTTATATCTCAAAAAATCTTAATCATTTTTTTTCCACTTTCTTCAAGTCCACTGTGTAATGATAGCAGACGCCTTGGAACTACAAAGTGTTTTAGATTTCCCTGAATATGCTTGCATTTTTATTCAATACAAAGAACTTATTTTATATCCTCACTGTATTCTACAAAAAGTATTTCTGAGGCAATATTTGATAATTTGGAAATATTTTCATAGTTTTGTTGACAACTCATGTTTTTTAATCAAAATATCGTACAAGAATTATAAGAAGTTTCAAATGATTATATTAAAAGAATTTGTAAATATGCAAGATATTTTGCACATTTTTTGAAGCCAAGAAAATAAACTGTTTCTATTATACTCACTATTATTCTTTCACATCTGCACTGTAAGCACCAGCATTATGTGTAACATGTTGTATCATCCAATAAAGTGCACTAGAGCATCTTTCCTTTTCCAGAAATATTTGTGCTGGACATCAAAAGCACCTTATTAACCTCAGAACAATCAGTAACAAATCTCTTAACTGCATTTTCACAAAGAGGTTCAAGAAAACATACACAAAAATTTTTAATGCAATATTCATGATCCAACTTACAGTGAACATTTTTTAAATATACTTAACCATTGATCCAGCAACAATTCTTTCAGTAAAATGAAAATATTCATTTTTGAGTGGTGTTGGTATCAATAAATTTAAAGTTGGTGTTGAGATTGATGGTTTCAATCGTTTTAATATCATGAATTATTTTCTCTCAAAACATCACTTTTCATTCTACTACATTTGCATTTTTCTGATAACATCATCAAAATATAGAAAAAAACAATAAATTTATACTTCAAATATTGAACAACAAACAAATTATGAAAAGAAAAGAAATTAGAAATAAATCAAATTCGAACTCCATGAGAATTAAAGGAAAAATTTTTTTTTGTAATAAATAGAATAACATTTAAAGAGAATAGTACAAATACATGGAGGAATAGTAAAAGAGAAGTTGAAAAAAATAACAGGTGAATAACTTCCATAAACCTTTATCCACCAAGCTTGACTGAGAAATTGCAGTTCGTTCAGCACAAGATAACTGTGGACAGAACTCACAGAAATACAGCAGAAAACACTATTTTGATATATTCAGTGAAGCTAGTTTCAGTATTGGGTAAGAAATGTCAGAAAAGTGTTGATTAAGGAGAACCATGTTTTATTTGCATAGTATATATGAACAGATTCAAACAATGATGGATCCATGAGAGGGGTGAAGGAGGTGATTGTCCTTCCCAACAGGCTGAAACTATATTAATTTATTCCCACGTAATAGACTTTGTTAATACTTCAACTTGAAGTATTAACAGTAAATATTACTTGAAAAGCACGGAGTATTTTGTTATACAGGCACTTGGGTCCATTTGATCATTCACTGGAGCACCCTCCCTTCCCCAGACACGTAGTGGATCCACTACCAGATTCAAGCGCCGACAGCAAAATGGCTTAAATGATTTTGAAAAATAAAAGATAATGGTCAAATAAAACAAAGAGCATGATATAATTGTTTTCCCATGTGCCTTCATTCATATTTCTCTCTCCATCAGGTGCATTTCTTAAGAAAATCAGAATTATTGGAATGAGAACACACAGTAAATTTATAATAAAAATTATATTTTATACACTCTGATTTTACCTTTCCAATTGAAGGCAATTAAATACTTCTTAAAATTTAAGTTCATGAAATATAAAACTGATGTTTTGATTTCTATAATTCTTTCATTACTGTCCAAAAGTAATTGATATTTCTACCACAGAGAATTTTGTGATAAATAAAAATAAATCCATAATACGATTGATCAGAATTATTTGAAAAATTGGAAAAAACATTGAGGATTCTGTGAACCTTGATGGAAAGTACATTGAAGTAAACAATGGTTTCTTGAAAAATGTTCTCTTCTAAGACACATAAGCAGTGATTGTTGAAGGTTGTCTAATATGCAGTCTAAAGTTATTTCTACATAAAATTCATCTCAGCATAAGGGAATGAAGTTCTTGTGTGTGGAAGGTTAAAAATGTATTTCGGTTTTACTATTTACCTATAACTTAAATACAACAATTTTCACACTGATGGTTATTAATTATGTTACATTTCATCCTCAAATCCAAATGTATTTTGGTAAAAAGATGTATTGACAAGTATTAAAACATACCTTAGTATCAGAATGTACTAATATATTGAATTAAATTAAAGAATCAAAGAAAACGAGAGTCAACAAAATAATTGACTGAAGTGAATCTTTTACAACAGTATTTTACTAATAGACGTTGAGTGAAAAATTCATTTAACAGTATGAAATTTTGGAGCAAGAAGGAAATTTAAAATATTAATTCAACACAAAGTTTTGAATTCAAAGAACACTTCATTAATCCAGGAACCAGAAATCCAAGGTGGGCAAGAGTTCATTCTTTTAGGGCCCCGTATCAGGGAGACCAAATTTAAAAAAGAGAAAAATTAAACAAGACAAACCACTCAGCAAACTGGAACAGTTAGACAACCAACTTAGGTAGTAATTGTTACATCATTATTCATGCCTGTTAGAAATAAGAACCTAGCTATTTAAAAAAAGCACAATTTATGTATTTTATTTAATTGATTTTTATTTTTATATTACTAAATGGCCATCAATTACCCCTTGAATATTATAGTTTTTGGATAACTGAATTTCTTATCATACAAGAAATGTTCTTAAGTGCACTTTGAGGTTAATATTGTTTCTACTCTTTAAGATACCTATTCTCAAACAAAAACACATTCAGTGAATAACATTCAGTGGCATTTATAAAGAGTAAATTTTTAATCATCAACCCACATAATGTTATCAAAAATTATGGAGTTAATTAAGGAGCTGCCCGATACCGAAATTAAACAATATTTATTATTTTTATATTCATGTTATGTCAAGGTTCAGATTACAAGACCTTACTTCCATCTAACTATGTCTTATATAAAGGAAATCGGGAGTGAGAAGTGTTGGGTTGCAGGAAACTTAGAGGACCATGATTTGGTTAATGTGCTCTCACCTAGACGGATGGGTTTGCTAGCCTACATAACCTCATGAATCCATTTTCTGTCAGGGTTTTTCTACTGTAAGGTAACGCTTGTGTTTAAAGGAGCTGGAGACTTGCCTGCCACCTGTTTCAGTTAGGAAAACTCCAAGTTGACCAACCCTGCACACATTTAAAGTCTTCACAGAGATTTATGTGCCAGCACCCTGGGAAAACTACATATATGAGCATTCTTCTAGAAATGATCCCAAGAGCTATGGAGTGCATTGCCCAGAGGTCCAGTGGGAAGTTGAGAATTAGACTTGAGTGACTAAGTCTTTCAAGGAGAGTATGCAAACATTTAAGGGTGTACCCTTATAAGCATTGCACATACCTCCTACACCAAATCAGCCCATTGGCCTGCAGTAAAACATTTAGTTTATTGTACTCTTAAACTGTTTAGAATATCCTATTAGAGTGTGATATTTTGTATTCAATGCCACAAATGAGAACCCAAAACATAGACTTGTAAATAAATTGGTGTCATGGGAGGAACAATGTCCTTAGCTTGTAATATAGAAGTAGCTGATGCTCAAGATTTTGAGGACACCAGCATTGGCAATCGACAACCTCTCAAAATTATTATTTCTTGCCACCAATTATGCTCAACTGAAACATGTTAAAAAACAAACAACTTTATTTTCCTTATTAGCTATGTCATATTGAGACAGATGCGCATCGCTGCAATGCTAAGACAGCATAGTAACATGTACTCCAAGGTCAAAATACACTGTTGAGCTAGTAGCTCTCTTCCAAGTGCAGCCAGATTGGGTTTCTTTTTGTTCTCCCTGCACACTCTATCCTGTCGCTGTTTTATTCAGAGATTCTTAGAATTTCAGCAAAAATTGAAACAACAATTTATGACTGTTAAAGATTTGGAAGTACACCATTTCACCTGAAAGTAATCAAAATAATACAATGATGTTCTCAAATAACAAATTAAGTTAATTCCCCAAAGTTATGCTCTACAACTACACTTCAGGCATGTGGAAAATAAAATTTAGTTCTTTATGAAGGAATCTCAATGAATATAATAAGCAAGCACTAAATCATATTAACAATGACCATGATGACAGAGGCACTACTCAGCTCAAATCCTTGATCCAATTATCTTCTTGCTTCACGCCTCACAAATTCTTTGACATTAACATAAATGAACATGTTTCAAGAGTGTCCACAGGAAAGCTGTTCAAACTGCCAGAGAGGGTTCAGGACATCAGATACAGGAAGAGGTCAATATTAAAGCTTAACAAGTACATTTATAAACATTATTTGTCAAAGGAAAGCAAATAATAAGAGACAGAAATATGAATGAAATATCTAGAATTAATGTGATAACTTTTGTCAGGTGAAAATGGCAACGAGCCGGGAATCAAACCCGGGACTCCCGCTTTGATCACAGGGATGTTAACCACTACACCACCCGTACGCCTTCCACAACTGTACACCATTCTCACCCAGATGTAAACCACGGAAGACCTGAGACACATCCCAATACAGGAGATAAGTGAACCAGGCGGCACACAATGCTGTGGGCACTTTTTATTACCGGTTTCACACATGCCTACATGTTAAGGTTCGTTATGCACATATTTCTTCCATGTACCCTACACGTGGAGAAGATATGTGATAACTTTCGATCAGGTGAAAATGTCCAGATAAAGAGTGATACTTTGTTAAAAACTTACGACCTTTTATGGACGAATAATATTTTTATTTTGTTAAATAATAAAAACTATGTTTCAACATGGATTTATGCTGTTGTCAGGTGATCCACATCCAAATGTAGTGAGTTCTTAACAAAAAATGAAAATATTATTCATCCATAAAAGGTCGTAAGTTTTTAACTGTTTATTTAATTAGTTTACATGTAGTAGTGATAGTAGTAGTAGTGATACTTTGTATTCATCAAATATTTTATTCAATGATCAACAAGGATTAACCACCACATTACCGAAAAATTTCAAAATACAAAATTAGAGATGGTAAGTAATATCATTCAGAAAAGATACCTAGATGTGTAATATAGCACATTCAAAATAAATTACTTCAATGTTTACATTGAATTATTTATATTACTGAAATGGCATACAGCATTCAAGTTACTATTGTGAACAATTACTTGATCATTTATATGATCAAGTTTAATGTAATAAAATTATTTGGTTTTGTAATAGTAATAATTGGGTTCTTATTTAATATGAATAAGAAAATTTCAACAACAAGAAAACAAAGTGTTTATTGATCATTTAAAAACAACTACAATAATATAACAATATATTTGTAGAGGCAATACTGAGGTAGAGTTCTATTCACCAGAACTATTTGTATGATTGTAACAATGAAAGTAACAATTAATCACATCTAAAATGTAAGTTCAATGACTATGAGGTAAAAAATCTCAACATTATAGAAAAAATATGAACAAAACTACCTTTTCTGAATATTGTCACTTTTCTGAAATACCAATGAAGTGACAAGATTCCCTGTCGATCCTCCAAATTTGAAAGTAGGTGTAGGAATAACCTGATGTAGAACAAATCCTGAAAGAAAATTAAATAAAAAATATTGTTAATTTCAAGTTAGTTTATTACTTAACTATGTAAATAGAAAAATTAAACAAATTTAAAATATTTTTAATACAAATAACTTGAAAGTTGGCATAAATAAATTTTTGGTAAGAAGTCAGAAATGAATTTGTAGTCAAGAGCCTGGTTCAATGATATGGTAACATGCATTGTTACAAGTCACCAGCTTTGCAACTTAATTATGTTTTTGTAAGAGAGTATGATTCATCATTTCCTTTAACACTGATTTTAATATTTGACTTTTAATTGTGATTATTACCCATTTGTTTGGTAGCTATGTGGCAGCACAGAGTTTATACATATTTTTAAGGTATAACTCTTCTTTTTTCCTCAGAAATGTCATGTACTTTATTTTGATTGTATTTCAATCTTCCTTCAATTTTATTTGTGCAAGTTATGTTTCTCCACTATGATATATTTTAAATATTATCAAAATCATATGTCAAGATCCTCAATTGAACAAACTTCTTCTTTTATAGCTAGTAAAAATACTTGTCACATGTAAACATCTAAAACTTTAGAAAACTTTTACCACATCAAGTAGAAAATTAAATTTCCAACTCCAAATATTATAGTAAGAATAATCACAAACCTCCCATAGTAAAAAAATAATAAAAAGCAAACGGGTTATTTTGCAGGCAATTAAGAATTCTTGATATTATTTTGAGAGGAAACCCAGAACGTGTCAGTATTTTCTGCTTGTATGTACAAGTACATGTAAGTGCTATTCAACTCAGTTAAAGTGCTATTCAATACATTAAACAAATGGAAAAAAAGCATTGTTTGTTTACATGTGTTTTTCTTCCTTGAATGGTGAAGACACCTAGAAATCGAATTAATCAAAGCTCAGCCACATGATTCGGCTGTCGCAGCTCGGTAGTTCAGTGTTGTGCAAGACCCACAAAAAGTGCTCTTCGCCATGCAAAAAGAATCGGTTTTTCCTCATTTTTTCCCGTGCCTTACAATGTGCCATCATCGCTAATATTCTGACAGGACATTAATAGTCAATATGTTTCAGTACCAAAAAAATCAGGACCACTTTTGACCTGCGCTTGTTGAAAGTTTCCTTGTAAGTAATACATGAAACTGCCTTATATCTATATCAATGTAAAGTCTTGTTGATTTTCAGTTAATATTGCACACTTCACCATAGGCTCTCAAACTTTTAAAGTCATACAGTACATTGGAATAGATAAAGCACAATTTTTTTTATGAACCTTCTGTTGATGATAGAAGATAAATAATGATAATATTGGACTTGCTACACATTCTTCAATTCATTCAAATTTTATCTTTAATGTTTATACAATGTAAGGCAGATATTTAAAATTAACTCAAAGCAAATATTTGAAATATATTCACAGAACTGATAAAACTGACAGAAGGGGTCTAGTGGTAGAGCCTTTGCTTCCTCATTATTGCTGAGTGGTATAGTTGGGTTTAAACCCCTGCTTGGCCGAGAACTAGGTGAAGTTTTCAGATAGAGTTTCCCTCATCTACTCCAGACAAATGTTGGTTCAGTACCATATGTCCCGTGGCGGTCCAACATCTGTCCTTCCCAATTTCCTTACACAAATCACAGTTAGTTGGAAGGGTAGACCACATGGTCTAAACCTTGCCATAAGACATTAAATATATAAATAAAATAATAAAAGATATAAATAATTATTATATGGTGAAAATGCTAGAATAGTACATCATCCATTCAAATATTAAATGGAGTGCTCGCAAAATAACACTAAAGAAGAAATTGGTCCTTTCTCAACATAAGCAGAGAATACATTTTTATGCAAGTAACTGCAAAAGGCAGAAAAAATAATAAAATTATTTCTATAATAGCAAATAAAAACTGCATAAATATATATACAGGAAATAAGTTACTATATTCTCCAAAACAAGCAATGAATCACTTTTGATCACAGTACTCCAAGGGAGAAATATAATTATGTTCTCTGTTTTCCATCCAAAATTTTACAAGTAATAATTGACAATAGAAACAACACAGACACTCTAAGGTGTGACCTACAAGCAACAGAAATAAATGAAGTCAGAGCTGACTGTAAGAGAGAGAAAGATAGGTATTACTGGCTCAAGCCTTTATACTAGAGCTCTTTTCCACCATATTTCAGTCCTGTCCATAATGGCCAAAGATTTTTTTATTTTATAAAAGCTGAAATGTAGCTTTAATTATGATATTCTCAGGAGTGCAAACAAGATAATACAAAAATATACATATTGACCATTTGAATTTCTCACACAAATTGCAAATTCCACAAAAGAAATGTATCACAGAAATGAGAATTCTCACTTTTGTGATAACCATGAATATTATAAATTTATCCCAAAGATTTTATAATTAATCTTTTTATAATTAATAATCAATTATTTTATAATTAAGATAAACTGACTAAAAATTGAGTTTCTACAAAAAATATCACACATAACTCACTTGGTCTAAATTGAGAAACAAGTTCAACTTCAGTCCAATTACAAGAAGTCACAACAAATAGTCCATCTTTAGACAATAAATTCCAAACACTGTCTATATACTTCAGTCTTTTCTCTCTTGTATTATCAGCATGGAGGCTAATAGCATCATAAGTTCCCTTATCTACAGCAACTTTAAAGCACTCATGTCGAATGTTGTCACTCAAAACATCACACACTTCATAACTTATTTTACATTCATTTTTACAGGCTATTGCTTCAGCTAAATGTATTGCACTAGCCGAGTAATCCATACCAGTTAAATCTGTAAACCCTTCTTGCGCCTATTAAAAAAAAAAGAAAGAATACCACATAAAAATAAATTTTACAGGACGAACAACTGTATCAAATCTTCCAACTCTAATTACAGGTGTTATTTTGAATGTACTGCAACTTATTAATAAATTTACATAATTACTCTCTCCAAAACAATAATTTACAAAATAATCACATAAATAATATAAAAAATTTCCCTATTTATTTCTCATTTTTTTACTTTCAATATGTTTCTTCAACAATTGAAATTTTAAAAATTGTTAGGTAAAAATTTCCAAGATTCACTCACTAATTCCAAAAGAATAACACCATTACCACATCCAATGTCAACAATTTTATCATTCTTGTTTACTTCTTTGCTCGAACATAACCACCTGAAAGGACGAATATAAATTACAATTTCTGGAACTAACTACAAGAGGAAACTCATCATTCTATCTTCTAATATATAATACTTACTTCACAACTCTCAGCCCACTGTCTTCCCCAAACCACCCCTCATCGACTACACCACTCTCTTTAAAATACTTTATTCCCTCCAAGTAAGTTTTATCCCAGCTGAAAACACAAATAATGAAAGCAACTATATAATTCAACGCGGTACGATATATTCAAGAAAAATCTTCATATTTACTATTCTTTCGTTCCTAATTCTGATGGACCGAGTTCTTCTATCTCATTCTGATCCTTCACACGCTCCATTTCTTCAGCTTACTATATAGGAAAAGCTACCTCTGAATCACAACTGTAACACACCACTGCAATCCCATTAAAGAAAAAAAACTCAAATAAAACACGTGATTAATAATAAAAATCACATTTGTGTTGATGACACAACTGGTACAATCAATTAACGAAGACGATCAAGCACGTCATTCATACTACCTCCGTATGTGTACCGCGTGTTGTCCACTCCAGGCACTGCAACCTCTACTTTCGCACACTGAGCATACAGGTGAAACAACAAAACGAGTGTGACAACGTGGACAGCGAAACACGTCAACTATTTAACGAAATCACTTTACCTCAACATGAATCGCCATGAGATTACGACCTTTTTCAGTCAGTTCCCCGCATCGATTGCACCTACCGCCATCTGCAGTGAAAATTTTGCTCTGCGATAATCATAAAAATATGAATCCTACAATATGTAACTCGCTGACTGGTTCTCTGATGAATCAGATATTTCCACCACTTCCATTCGTACAAACTTTAAACTTGACACATACCTTTCGGGGAGTGTCAAAATGACGAAAAAATAACAAAAGAACAATATTTTAATTTTAAATATCATAAAATGGGGTTAATAGGAACAGTTTTCAACTTTGAATGTAGAAAAACAATAATGAATATTTACTTAAGCAAAAGAATTCTAGCTAATTATTTGGGTCCTGCCTTCTTCTTTTGATAACTTTAGAGCTTTCTGATATTTTTGTAACTAAACACTAAAATATTAAAGGAACACTTATTTAGTTCTTTGCTAGCTCCTATTCCTACCTGTGTGGGGTCAATTAGAACGAGCTGCAATTGTGATGGGTGGGTAGGACACGTAGTTATCATGAAAGATATGTGTATTGTTACAAAAAATGCTCATAGTATAGTGTGACGAAAATCAAAGAAGTTTTGTTTGTGGTCGTACTATACGTCATCCGAAGAACTTGATTCTGGGGATAATCTTAACTTCTTTTTGCGTCGCCCTTTAGTTTTAGGTGCTGGTTCTCTTGCAATTTTACTTGAATCCCTGTTTCGAATTCCTGAAGACCCTTGTTCAGAGTCAGTCAAACATAGTTCTCTTAAGTATGCCCCTTCAACACTTTTTCCAGGTGTGACGTTGTTTTGTTCTCTTCTTTGATTTCTGAGGAGCATCAAACTGTCTTAAGTTCTGCAACAGTTCTTTGAAAGTCTCGTCAATTGTTTATACCAGAACTGGTTCTGATAATGTCTGTATTCCAGTCGTACTACTGTTACTGGTACTACGGAGGCAACATCTGGAGAATTAAGTGCGATCTAAAGGCACAATGCCACACTTTCTGAATCCAGATTTCAACCTTAAGAGATTCGCACAACCCAGGAAACTTATGTTTGGGAACAGTAGCTTCACCTCGGCCTGGTCCTTTTTTCCATTCTTCGACGATTTGACGCCAAGCTATTTTCATAGACCTGAAAAATGCCACGTCGAGTGGTTGAGTGAGATGAGTGGAATTAAAGCGCAAAAAAATAAACTTGATGTAATTTTCTTTGCATAGAGAGATCAAATCGATGGACAAATGAGATGACAAGTTGTCGCCAATCAAGTATTTTGTCCCCTCATCGTCTTAAAAAAGGGGGATTGCAATTGACTCCACCCAATCTGCAAAACAAGCTGTCGAACCAGCCTGACTTGGTTCGATTGAATCATACATTTTTCGGACCTCCCTCCTTCCAACTGTCGTACAAGTGCTGCGCTTGTATACTACATAAGGAGGCAGTATTATGCCTTCTCTACTAGCAGCAAACATCAGTGAAGTAGATGCTTTTGAAGAGTTTAGCACCCTTTCTGTGTACTTGTATCCACGCCTGAAGATCAATTTACGCTTTCCTGGGTCGTCACACAAATTGGTCTCATCATAATTGATTATGTGACTTCTTAAGCTCTCGCTCAAGCTCATCAAAATATTTGTTGATGATATCAGGAGACAAAGCTACCCTCAACCTTTTAATATTCTGGTACATTCTCGATGACAATGAGTTTTTGTGACGTGTGAGAAATGAATACCCCAGTCACGACCAGGAGTGTTGTTCTTGAACTTCTATACGTTTTCCTTGGCGTTCAAGAAAAGTATCCATAATGTGAGTGAATCAAGAGGGTAGCCCTAGCCACTACAAATTCTCAACCTGTCAACTTAAACTGCCTCCTCTTCTTCATTTAGTGTTGTCAGTCCTCCCTTTTTTTTCTTCGTTTGATAATTTTGCACCTGTCTATGTAGGACTGTAGTCGGAATATTGAACTGTTGAGAACATTTCCTGTAGTTAAGCTCTTTTTTTATACTAACAATGGCTTGCTTTAGATCTTCTTGTGTGTATTTATTCATGCTCTTTGATGGGCTCTAATGACCTTGCTGTTGACGAGCCCTTAAAGCCCCACCAAAAGAATCATGCTCTTTGGAGCAATAGGTTGATATTTAAAGAAACCTGCCAAAGTATACAATTATTATAGTATAGATATAAATAAAATACCCTCGTCTTAGAAGTAATATATCTAGTCACCAATGAGACACATTAATATCTGTATGAGAAAAAAGGAATTAAGAACACAATTGATATCTGTAAGGTGAATGGGAACACAAAATCATTGTTTCTTTAAGCCCCACAGATTACAAATAAATGGTGTCACAGCTAGCAATTGATTTTTACATTCACTATTAAAGAGAAATGGAAATGTTACTATGATATGTCGTCACGTGGGCCTATATAAAATTAAAAATAATATTTTGTCTATATTCACAATAATTTTGTACTTACAGTTGAAGTTTTAACGATCTCAAAAAGTCCCTGGTTTTAATGGCGTCGTTTAAACTTTTGTAACAATACAAACAGTGATGCCAACCAAACAAAACTTAATTTACCAAAGAATTAACATGTTAGCAAACTGACAAAAATAATATTTCTCTAAAAAAGTAATATTATTTTTGTAGGCTATTTTTTTCTTATTACATGAAGTTTCGTTCCTATTCACCCCACCGTTCCTATTGACCCCATTTTACGGTACATTTTTTTACTAGAAAAGGTTTCCCCACAAGCAAGCATCGGAGTAGTCCACATTGAGAAGGCATTGACTTACATGCCAATGACCTATGATGTCAAAATCATTCAGGAATTTACGTTATTCAACGTCAAAAAGTCGGTTGTAAAATAGTGAGCTCAAACGGTTGACTAAAGCTAAAGACACACTTGCGTTTTCTGCGCTCCGCTTTTGCAAAGACACATAGCGGAGCGGGCGTCAGCGAACAGGAGTAAGGGAACATGAGTAGGGGTGGAAGGAACAAGGTCACTTCAGGACGAAAACGCATGCTTCGCGCAGGTATTCGCGCACGGTTCTTTTTGCTGATGACACTAATTTACTATGTAAACACGCCAATGCTCAAAAAGTTCTGTCTAACCTTTCGACTTGGTTCCATGCAAATCGTCTCATTGTAAACACTGACAAAACAGTGTCTATGTCATTTCACAATAGTATCACAAAATCTTTACCCCAGGTTTCTCTTTCTTTAAACGGAACACAATTAAAAACTGTTACAAATACAAAATTCTTAGGTCTCCATATTCAAGACAACCTCAAATGGAATTGTCACGTTGACAATCTTAATTCCCAATTAAGTAAATTGTGTTATGCATTCCGAATCTTAGTTAACATAGTTAGTCCACATATTTCCCGTTGCATATATTTACTCCCATTTACGTTACGGCATTACCTTCTGGGACAATTCCGGTCAGAGTATTCAAACTTTCACAATTCATAAAAGAATAGTTCGGATAATTTGTAAATCTCACCCCCGAAACTCTTGTAAACCTTTATTCAAGGAATTAAATATCTTAACACTTCCCTGCATTTATATTTATGAAACGGTCGTGTTTGTTAAGACCGAATTACTGAAGTGCCACCCTTGCTTTATACGAAACAGTCTCGTTCACGAACACTATACACGCAATAGTAGTAATATTCATCGCCCTAGAGTGTCAACCACTCTTTGCCAAAAGGGACCATACCATTCGGGAATCGTTCTATATAATTCCCTGCCCAAGAATATAAAAGATATTATGAAATTGAATATCTTCAAATCCGCGGTTAAAAACTACCTCCTGCACCAGTGCTTCTACACTGTAAAAGAATATATTGATTTTAATAAAAGTTAAATTCATCTTGTACTTTATCACGCCATTGCTGTAGTACTTTTTAAAATATACTTATAACAATTAAAANTCATATTAATTTAGTTTTATGTGTATTCAACTTTGGCACGGTTGTGTACATAAATTCTGTAGCCCCATCCTGGCCCGGGTTTTTCTTCGTTTTTCCTTCGGGTAGAGGCGGACGTATTATATAAATTTTCTAGGCTTTGTCTAGGGGCGTGATTATTGTAACAATAAATCGTGAATTTAATGGGTTTTTATTTTCAACTCTTATGATTTTTAAACACTATACTCAGAATTATCTATAGTTCGATAATTACTTGTACATGTACATTTTTTTCGTAAAATTACAAACATATTGACATTCTATTAGTATTATAACTCGTAGCTTACTTTTTATCTTATCTAGGAACTTTTGCTGAAATTTTTTAATCCGCCACTACCTTAGGGCCCTTTATCGGAATTGATGGGATGGTCCCTTGCTTGCTTCCGGAGAGTAAATTAGTTTATTGTCCTCCACGTGGTCATATGCAGTTTTTTAACAATAAATTTATTATTACAGGTATTGTACCTGCAACTGCCCGCTAACTACATAACGCCTTTATTGTAAAACACATAGCTATATATTATGAAAATGTTTAGAGTGATATTTATTGTTTACTGTGCAATGAACACAACGGTGGCTATTTTTGTGTTTTTTAAATAATAGAAATAGACCTACTATACACAGATGCCAATATAACAGTAATAGTGAAATTTACTTACATAAGAAATAAATAACAACGTAGGACCTTTTTACGGACGATTACGATATATATTGTGCTTACTAAAATATGTTGCTACATTCATGTTTATTGTTACAATGCGTTACCACCAAACGACGACTCAAACCACGAGTCGTTACGTTGTGCATTTTAATAAGAACAACGTGTATTGTAATCGTCCGTAAAAAGGTCGTAAGTTGTAGTTTATTTATTTATCATATATATAACGGACATTAATAGCGGAATACATAATTATTTAATTCAAATATAATTGCTTTTTAAAATGTACTCTTACCATGTAAATTATCAAGAATTATTGATAAATAACTACCTTCCAAAATACTTAACGATTGACTCAATATTTTTTGTTTTAAAACAGTTAATTTTAAGTAGTAATATAAGTTTTCAATTTACACTTTAAATAAGGCCAACTGTAGGACAATCTTTCATCTATGTTCAAAAATTGTTAATATCATATAATTTTGATAATCAAAAGCGAACTGTACAGACAAAATTACCCAATATTTTGATACTTCTCTACTCGACATGTTTCTATTAGATTTTTACGAAGTCGTGTTTAGTTCGTTTCAAATACTCGCACAATCGAAAACACAACACAATGCAAATTCGCAAATTCAGAATATGACACAAAGATTCACAATGACTTCACAAAAATAGTACGAAATAGAACTCAAATTTAGGAACAAATATTACAAATAATTGAAATGTAAAGCTTTAAAATGTAGATGTGAAAATGCGCATTTCTCTCTATTTAACTAAAACCACGCCGAAAATTTTGACAATTACATAACGAAAATCTCAAAAGACTAAAAAACAAACAGAAGAATACACGAAGAAGTCATAAATAGTAAAACACGAAAATAAGAAAGCTTCAGAAAAACTCCACTGAAAAGGACGCGAAAAGTTTTTTTAAATAAAGAAGTGAGGAAGCACTATAACAAATACTCAGTGATATTATAACTCAGTGTTGCAATATTGATATAATTAATCATTAGTCCGTAGAAATGGTATTCAAGGGAAGCACCGTGAAAGAAATCACCCGCCGTCTTCCTCGCTTCTCTTAATCTACCCATCTATTACCACTTTGACCTTCAGCAGACGACTAGGTCGCGCAGGAAGCAGCGGAGATCTTCGCTTTGCGCCCGCTAGGTGTGTCTTTGCACATAAGATAACACGTGCTGTCTCCCCGGCGGCCCGCAGAAATGAGCGGAGATCTCCGCTGCAAGCAGCGGGCGAAAAATCGCTCCGCTCCGCGCTCGCTAGGTGTGTCTTTGCCCATAAGATAACACAGGCCGGCGGAAAAATCGCTCCGCTCCGCAAACGCAAGTGCATCTTTATCTTAAGCTGAACTGAACTGAAACGAACTGTTCAGTAATAAAGATTCAATTGCTGATAAAAGTTATGTCTCCTTCATTTTCTGGACAAGGCGTACAACACTACCGTGTAGAAAACTTAATGCCTTTCACTTTTATATTACAGGATTCTGGGAGAAATATAGCAACTAAATGCTAATTTACTTCCCGTTTGTATTTTTCTTCCGATTTTAATGAATATTTGAATACGGCGTAGAACTCCGCTCGAGTGTTTTTATTTGTTCTTATTGCCAACTTAACTGCATGTGACAGTGAAAACTTATGACAGTTCATCATGATCGTTTTATAGTTCGATCGGCTGCTTATCTTAATTAATTTACGTAAATTTTTGACTTTTCTCTCGACACTGCAATTCGTTGGCTTTAAAATTAATCTCCATCAAGTCCTTGTCAGCTGTATTTTCATTGATGGTATTGTGGTGAAGACAAATCATGGGGGTTAGAGGACTTCAAACATTTATGGAAAATAACCCTGATGTTGCTTATCAAGTGAACATTAAAGATATTGTTAAAGATTATAGGTAATTTAATCTTATTATTCCCAAACTTATTTATTTTAATATCCTAATGTAATGTTCACTTTATTTTCAGGAGAGAAACACGACGAGATGTTATCATTGTAGTTGATGGATCCTCGTGTCTCCGTCATTTTTATGGAAATTTGGATTGGGTTTGTGGGGGACAGATAAAGGAATATGTGGAAATATTTCGAGCATTTATAAAAGCATTTGTTGACCTTGGTTGCAAGCTCGTGTTTTTCTTTGATGGTCCAACACAACCCCGGAAAAGAAATGTGTGGGTAGAACGCAGGTATAGAAGTTTGGGTGATGCCTACAAAGTTTATGACCTGTTGAATCGTGGAATTCATCCTTCTAATATTAGGGAAGATATTTTAATGCTGCCTCCTGCTACTACATATTTGGCCAGACTTGCGATACAAACAAGTGGTTCCGAGGTAAGAAAAGAATATGCCAATAAAACATTCAATTGTATTATATGTGAATATTTAATGTTTTAATTAAATGTGTTATCCATAGGTTCATACTTCAATTATTGAATGCGATGAAGAAATAGCACAGTACGCTAGGCTGCATAATTGCTTTGCTATTTTAGGTCAAGATTCAGATTATGCTATTTATGATGGGCCTCAATATTATCTTTCTGCAAGTCACCTTAATGTAGAGAAAATGACAACAATAAATTATAATCGATGGGCTTTGGCTCGACTGCTAAGAATTCCTTCTGGACTTCTACCTCTCTTGGCATCACTTGTTGGTAATGATATTGTACGATCTGATGACTTGTTGGTAAGTACTATAATTTTTATACAAAAAGATTTTAATTTACTCAATTATTTAATCATAAATCATACAGTTTTGGTTTTATCTGGCAGAATTTTCACAAAAGACTCTGTGGCCACAATAAATCATATGGAAGACCTAGTCAGAGAGATGTGATTTTCAATGTGGCAAGTTTCATAAAAAATCATACAAATGAGAGAAACTTATTTAATACTCTTCCACTTATCTCAAGAAAAGTATTTGGGCATGAACAGAATGCATCTCAATTACATTTGAGTGTGAGGAGTTACAGTATAGATTGTGAAAAGGGTAACTCTGTTTGTTTAAAATTTTAGATTGACTAAAAAATGAAAAATCACATGAACAATTGGTTTCTTTAGCCTCTCATCATCCAGAATCAAATGACAACCAGCACTTGAACCCTGAACAGTCCTGGAAATATCTCCAAAAGAGGGCTGAAACCCGGGTTAGGAATGGTACTTTGGATACAATGGTGTATGCAATAATGCATGGATTACCATACGAATCAAGTACAGCTCTGGAAGATTTCAGACGGTTAGTATTTTGATCTGCTTCATATTTTAGTGTGTCAAAATAAGTGTTTTCTTGGGTAATTGGCAAGAACAGTCATGTTCTGCTGAGCCTTTGCATAATAAGGAAATGCTGACTTTTTATCTAGTACCTAGTTTGTATAAAATTGTTTGCTCTTGAACTATTGATATAAGATTTATTTAAAATTACTTTTCGTTCTTTAAATTTCATGGAACAGATGTAACAACATGACAATTCAGTTAGTTTTTAGGAAAATTAGTTCAGGTTTCCTAAGCTGTTAGTTTCGATCTTCTACTGAACTTATGACTACCCAATGATAGACCTCAACTGTTATTTTGAAGCTGTTCATTGATGAGTATAAATAGGTGTCAGTCCCTTAAACCAGTTAACTAGAAGCTAATGTTGTAGCCACAGGCTGCTTGTATTAATGTGAACATTTTTGCTTAAATATTACCTGTTCTATGACTTCTTGTCCAAAGATATAATTTTGATAAATTACTCTTGTGCCAGATCTATATTTTTTGATAAAATATTGTAAATTATTTACTCTCCAGAAATGATATAAAAGGTAATTGAAGAAATTACTTTCATATACCATTAGGGGAAAAACATCCTAGAGGTTGTACTTGAAAGTCAGTTGTATCAGATTTTAGATTATTTCATTTTGCTTTGTACTACATTGAGCGAAAATGTTTATCTCTGTTGATTTCTTTCTGTAGAAAGAACTGCAAAATATTTTAGTTTCTAATTTTTCTTGATGAAGCATGATTTATTAGTCGACTTTACTATGAGGTGTCAAAGAAATTTGAAATCTGAAAGCACTTATTTTAGTTGTGTTTATGGTTACTTTAATGTTATAATTTTATTAATCTGTTTCTAATGGGTTATAACCAAATCATATCCATTCTAGTTATGTAATTGTAATAAGGGATTGTAACACAGGATATTTCACATTAAGTGTGATGCTGGATTATCTAAAAATAGGTAAGAATGGAAAGAAAAATGTCCTTAACCAAATTTAATTTTTCTGAGAGGACCATTCACTTATGCTGAAATCATATGTTGCAAAATACTTATGTATTTTAGTTTATATATAATCTTGAATAGAAACCCCCCCTTTTTTTAATTGCAGATTCAGATTGTTCAAAAAAATCTGTGATCTTTTTATTTGAAATTGTTTTTTCAATTTATAATAGATAGTGTGAACAGTAAAGAACCATTCATCTTGAGAAATAAACATCTGAAAACAAAAAAATGTAATCATGAGCTTTTCAATAATGCTAAAATCAAGCTATAATGTCCCCTGCTAAAAATGTGGATTGAGGAGAAGTTTCAAATCTTCAATGGGAAACCATTTTATTTGTAGTTTCTGATTCTGTGGGAAAAACTACACTCTTTTATTTAAATTATTTTATTGCATTGTGTAATATGGCACTATAATAGGATTTTAGCATTATTGAATATTCCGAAAAAGAATTGATTACATATTTTTAATATCTTGCTCAGAAAGGCTGGTGTTGGAGTGATATGATTATCTCATGGTTCCCTTAAAACTATGTTTTCTTCTGGAACATTTTTCTTCCCAGACTTATTTGTTATATATTCCAGTGTCATGCCCCTCTGGTGGCTCAGTTGGTAGCGTTCTTGCTCTTCACCGGGTTCAATTCACAGTGGAGCCAGAAAAAATTGTAGCTTTTCACATGAAAGTCCCAGTTCATATAATAATAATAATAATAATAATAATAATAATAATATTTTAATTATAACAAAGGTGAGTCATAGAACTAACAACAAAAACAATAATATTTACATATAAGAATTACAACATTATATTAATTTTGATACATTTAACCATATTCATTTAACTTAGGCAAAGTAGAAATTAACATAAAATACAATTATTTTCTACTATTACAGAATATTAATATTTATTTAGGCTAGTGTTATTAGATATCTATGATAGGAATTCTATTATTTTACTAATTTATGTCAAGGTCTATAATATGGAGGTCTATGTAGCTGTGACTACTGAAAAGCAAACCCTTCTTCCTCTATCCACCTCCGGCTAGTAACTCTTAACTATTACTAACCACTTCTACTAACCCCTCCACGTGGGCCAGGTTATTGGTAAACCCAACTAACTGGCTACTAACAATGACCTACCACCCAACTCCTTCCTCCTATCGCTCCATGTGGATAAGCTTCAATAGCACACTACATTTCCCATTTACGAATACTACAAAGGAATTCCAGTGTCATGCTTTATGTGAAAAACCCTGTGTACTAATTTTGTATCTCTCTCTTTTAATTGTAGAATGTATGGAACAAATGAAGTTCTGGTGTTGTAATTGTTGATGTGTAAATATCAAATGTGTTTTTCATGTTCAGGAATTTACAATGTCTAAGATTCAAAAATATTCTGTTCTTTTCTTAAAGGACAGAAATGCCACCTTCTGCAGATGTTTACTCAACTCTTCGTCGGCGTATTTATGGAATTATTCTTCATGACGATCCCGGAAACCACGAAGTGAAGGAGTGGTGCATGCGCGGGGAAAATAGTCTTGCAGAAGCATCCTGTGTTTCAGTTATTGCACCAAAAACAGGTAATATTTTTGTCAAATCATTTTGATTCTCATAATGTGTTTGTGTAGTTCTCTTGCTCAGTGTAATTTTTTACACCAATTTTTCGTATTTTGACCCTCAACTAACAAAATACTGAAATTAACTTGTTGAAAATTAGTTCCGATGTCTTTTTCTTCATGTAGGATAATTCATGAAATTTTAAAATGCATATAATAATATTTTTGCTCTCATCATTTATTGTCCTGAAATTAAATATCGTTTGATTAATATTGTGAGTATAATATTTATCTATAAAATGTCTGTAGAGTTGTTCTGCTTTTCTTTTGTGTGTGTGTGTGTG
>NNCF01131069.1:433913-450152 GCA_002313205.1 Laupala kohalensis | reverse complement strand
TAAATAAATAAATAAATAAACTATTGTCAAAAAAGACACTGCAAAAGCAGTTACAAACTGGATTAGACCACATCAAACCAGTTTCAATGCCATATTTGGTTGTGACATGGACAAAATAGAAAAAATTGTCATCAAGAAAATCAATGTTTTCTACATAATTTGAGTATCATCAATTTTGAAGTTGAAACTATTTCTTCATTACTAACATAATTATTTCATATCCATGAGGGAATTGTGCTCCAGAAAAACTTTTACCTGTTAAATGCTCTTGAAAAAGATTCATTTGTTATACCAGAGTAATAGAACCTGGGTGTTTAGGCATTAGTAATAAAATAACTAGAGAAGAAGGTGATTAAAATGGCATAGCATTGTAGTTTAAAAAGTATGAATGGAGGAATAATTTTTGTAACTTATCAAAAGATATCTTGTTTCCAAAAACGTTTAAAGAGAAACAGATTTATTAGAGTATTGTTTCAATGCATTAAATATTTCTTGGAATCATTTGTGCAGGAGATTTTTTGTTGATGAATTAAAAATATCATTCTTGTTGGGGTTTCCACATATTTAATATAAAGCCGTAGTAACACGTTTGTCTATAATTCATTCTCTTGATGGGATGAGAAGAAATAAAAGTCAATTGAAATGTACATGAGATATATCCTAATGAGTACAAGCATTCAGTTTAGCCAAAAAAAGGTACAAATAACTATTCATCATTCAAATAGGTGCCATCATCTAACAAAGTCAAAAGAGGCATAATAAAATGTGGCCTATCATTCCCAGATATCTCGATTCCCATTAGATACTTTTATAGTTCTGATATATTATTCCATTAGAAAAGACATTTGGCCATTCATCTGGTATATCTATTAATTAATGTTATTCGTATCTTATTCAGGATGCGGGTTTAAATGACTGTTAGATTAAAAATATTGTGATGGTAAGGAATTGATTTATTATCCTGAGAAAAGGTGTAATATTACAAATATCTAAATTTATTTAGTTATAATTATGTTCTTCGACTTAAATTCAGTTGCAAACTCCCTACTTTCCTGTTGGGGAAGAAAATTGACAAGCTACTGTTCTAAAAATTTATGGAATCACTTCTTGATGTAACTAGGCCATCATTTGATGTTGGATTTGAGTTAGTTGGCACATTATAGTTGTTTATTGGAGAATTATTTGGTCGTATCGGTGCTCTGCTGTCTGTAGGAGGAGGTTGTACAGGTTCCACAGGAACAGGTGGTGATCTTTCAGCAGTCGCTGTATTTGGTTGAAAGTTATCGGTGTCAAGTGCCAGTTCTGGCTGTGCTACTACACCTTCAAATAGATAGTGTCCATTTTCTAAATCTCTCACAAAAAACAAGAAAGGTCTTGAAGCTTGGAACTTAGGAATTATGGATCCTTGAAGAGGAATAGCAAAAGCTCCTAAAGCAGAAATAAAAATAATGTCAGTAAACAAATAACACACATTGCTTCTGCACAAGTACAGATGGAGAAGATATGTAATAACTAAGGCCGGAGAAAATTGATGGTGAGCTGGGAATTTAATCTGGGTACATCCTGTACCAATCACAGTGGTATAATGATCAACATCCTTGTGATTAGTGTAGGAGATCCTGGGATTGATTTGAGACTACTCACTATTTTCATATGGTTTGTTTTCAAACATAACCATTACACCATTACAATGCAGCATTCTATATGTTCAATGTTTCTTACTGGAATACGTTTAAGCAATCATATCATGTTCTACATGTATTTCACATACTTGTGACACTAGTGTCATTATCATTTGAGATGTAGACTGGGGAATTCTATGTGCTCCTACCAACATTGTTATTTGATAAATTATTATTATTATTATTTTTATTTATGATGCTGAGAAATGGAACTACTTAGTAATGGTTTAAACAAACCTTATCTTACTTCAATGTTAATTTATATTTTTAAATATCTTTAGTATAANTATATATATATATATATATTTACTGTTTAAAATATAACACACTGTTGTTGGCAGTTGTTGTATTAATAGATTGAAGTATAGTGTACAATCCACTTCTTTTACTATTTTAAAACCATAAGGTTTTTCGCCAACATAGTTGGCATCATCAGGCTTCAAAGAAATAAAATTAACATTAGAACGTGTAACTAAAATACTAATGAAATTATTAAAAGGAAAAAGAGAAATTGAGTCTGTAAACCTAGTGCATGTGTTGCAAACAGAGCAACTGGCAACTTTGTAGAATTACTTTCACCCCCACCTCTCCCCCTTCCAATGCCTCTCACCACTTAAAAAAAAAATACAAGTTGTTCACTCATTCCCACTGCACATTTATGTCTGAACTGAATGTCAGTGCAATGCGTAAGTTCAGTTCATGTACCCTGTTTTTCATATTTTCTTCAATCATTTCACTATTTTATTGTAATATTTCAGTTATGAACTCATAAGTTAATTTTATTTCTTTGTAGCCTGATAGTGCCAAATACATTGGCAAAAACGTTTTGGTGTTAAAGTTACAAAAGAACTTGAATGTACACTATACTTCTGTGTTAATTTTTTTTACTTTCATTTAAGATTGCATGGCAAAAGTCTAAAAAAATTAATTTGCAAAAATATTTGGAAACAGAAACAACTAAATTTTTTATATATTATGATATGATTTCTTTATTCTGTACGTATTATAGTATGATTTGCAATTTGATATTTATATACTTTTTGATATGGCTTGTGTAGGTGTGTATTATTTTGTAGGTACTGAAAGAACCTCTATTTTCCACTCTCTATTCATCTTCTGAAAGAGTTAGGAAGGCCATTGCCAAAATGTTCATAAGAGGTGATTTATTTGGTAGTAAATGTCATTCATTTTAATGTCTGGAAATTTGATTCTTAAAATGAGAATTGTGGTTTATCAGGGAAACGTCTACTTCTTTGTATATTTAATTTTTATAAAATATTTGATTAGGTTGAATTATTTTAATTAGGTTAAATTACCTGAAGCTGCAGCCCCAACTGTACCTTCTTCATTTACTTCTATTACAGCTTTTTGCAAAAACTGATTTATTATTACTTTCTCTCCACTTTCTGTCATTCCTGAGAAGTTGGCCGCTGGAGTAAAGATGTCTCTTATACCAAGCTAAAAAGGAATTAACCAAAACATATATTTTTGTAATTAATTTTTAATGAAATAGATACTATAACCCACCTGCATTAAGGAATTTATCAGGTTATTTTTGAAGTCCAGTAAGAAACGTGGAATAGAAACCACTACTGTTGTCTGTTCTAATTTTGGAATAATTGTATTTAGTGGCTGATAGGACAAATCTCTGAGTAATTCCTCCAATCCATTGTTTGGTAATAGGAAGAGCATTGAAAACTTTGAACCCTAAATTTACAGAAAAAGAAATTTGTCTTAATTAAAGTTTATATCACCTAATTACTTGAAAAAAAGTTAAAACCTAGGTTGTATTTACTTGATAATAAATTTCTAGAGCCTTAGCATTGAGATCTTTTAAATCAGCATATCCATGTTGTCCAACTGTCTCCATGAAATAAGACATTCTGCATACATTTGGCTCTGGGGTGAAGCATCGCTTTGTGGTTGCTCCTTTGCTAAATGGTACTTCCCATTTTCCTTTGAAGTATAGTGCATTTGCTACTATTGCTGTTAAATGACGATCAATGGATTCTGTAAATTCAGAATATTTTTGCAGGATATATTAATTATTCAGTGGGAACATTTTAACTGAAGATACCAGAAAAAAAACTGTTCTTCATCAGTCGAGTACTTTCCAAACATCAGTCAAGTACTTTCCAGTCAAACAACAAATGTAAATTTAAAAAAAAAAACCCATTACAAACTGCTTATGACCATGAGTGGGGCAATAAACTATATTTTACTTTAAACCAGTGGTTCCCAAACTTTAAAATAAGCGGCACCTTTTTACTACAGATAATTAGGTGGTGCAGTGCCCTTAATGTGAACAACTTATAGCACAGGACAGGATAATTTTTATTGTACTTTACCTAGATTACTTTGCACCTCTTAGTATAACTATTAATTTTAAGTGTTGAGATTAATGGATGAAGGTATAAAAATTACAGTTTTGTAAAGGGGTTTATGGTCATAAAAACTTATTTCGTATTTAAATTTATGGCGCCATGTGCTGGGGTGCATCACCTGTGGACAGTACGGGCTTACACTTTGGGAACCACTGCTTTCAACTAAGTATGCATTGAGTAACTTTCTTTGCAAATTGAGTCCTAATGTTTTCTACATAATATATTTGGTTTAAAATAATTTATTCCATTGTTTGGGCTCATTTTTCTTGTAATTTTGAGCATAACTCTCTGTATACTATTAAAGTACTGACATTAAATATTTATTATAATGAGTAATTCCAGTATATGACTAATGAGGGTGGTGCAGAACAGGTGATAACTGTATCCTAAAACTCAGCACTTGTAAATGAGCCTACCACACTCCTTTTCTGGTACAACTACATTTTCAAAGTTAAACAAATATGCATGTCTCACCTGGTGAAGTTAGGTACCGAATGAGACCATGAGTATTTTTTGCTGCCCAGTCATTGATAGTCATTGCTGCAAATCTACTGTCTGCAAAATCGACATTGTGTACACCTGAATAATAGATTTGTTGAAGTGTGTCTTTGTACACACTCTTCACTTTTACTCCTGAATTCAGAAATATTTGATTTGCTAATTCAACTAAGCTGCCAGGATACCTCACCTGTGTTAAGAAAAGATTGATTATCAAGAATTAGACAAAATGTTATTGGGGCTTATGATTCATTGTAAATTGTAAACAAGAGTTAAACATTTTAAACCCTTCCTGTAGGTTGTAGGATTGAATTAATGTGCACTCCAGATATTCTATACAGAGAATTGGTCATAAGATTAGCCCAAAGGTTTGGTTGGTTAAAATTCACATTTGGTGTAGTGTTGTAATAAAATTATGTTAGAAATCTTCAGAGAATTCTTCTTCAAACACTTGAAATTTCTTTATCCACAGATAGTACAATAATATTTAACTATTACTATTACTATTTTAGATGTTCTAATAACACATGAGAATTACTTTGAAGTTTGAAATGAACAACAAAAAATGCTCCAATCACTTCAAAATTCAAGAATAAACTGACACATTGTTTTAAGGTTTTATATATAATAGTAGGTGATTACTATAGTATTGGTCCCCCGAAGGTCATTACTTGAAGGATTTTGCTTCAGGAAGCTAAAGAAAATGGACTTCTAGTGACAATAGGATTTACTATTACAAGTTAGAATTGTAATGAAAAATAATTAAAAAAATTATGTAATGATTAAAAATAAATTTAAATATTATTACAGTAATATTTTATATACTATGTTCTAATAATTAATTATATTATAAAATAATTTACAAAAAAAAATCTGGAGGAGGACAGAACCCCAGCTTTGTGCATGGTGGGTAAACTTGCTACCGACCATGCTACTGTGCCATTGTATTAAAAAAAAGTTTCTGTTTAATATGTAAATTGAGATTAAAATTTTGAGAGCTTTCTTCTTGGAATTGGTTGGTTATTTCGCTTTCTTACTCTGACAATTTGACGCTTAGGGGATACTACAATCCTACTAAGTCTCACTGTGAAATCAATTACCCAAGTTGTGACCTCTCATTGTAAGTTTCTATAGGTATTATTTGCATCTAAAATCAACCTTGCATTATGTAATTGATTGATATATGGGGAGATGCCAATCAAGTTGTATTGGAGATTTTTGAATATGATTTTAAAAATTCTATCATTAATAAGTATACAGTAGTTGTCTTTTTATTACCTTCATTGAGCTGAGAAATGATTTGAATAACACATGATGGGAGGCTCTGTTTCCATGCAGCCTTAAAGTTTTCTCTATTTGAAGAGCTGATTCTCCTTGAGCTCCTTCTAAGAGCATACCTAGAACAGCTTTTGCACTCGCTGGTGATATTACTAAATTTTGTGCCCCTGCCTCTGAAATAACTGCCTGTCAAATAAAATAGTTGACATAAATTATTCAAATATTTAAAAATAAGAAGAGAAGAAATAGTTAATATCAAAATGACAGAATTATTTCACAAAATATGACCTTTCTGAAATTAGAAGACCAATTAATCCATTAATTTTATCTTCATCTGTGAATTTATCTTTCATAGATGAAATTCTCTTTATTCATTGATATTCTCTCATTCTGTATTCAAAATTAAGTTAATTTCTTTGCATTTGAAAGTGTAGTTTAATTCACTTTTTAAAATTATATTTATTAATAACCATCAAGTAAAATATAATGGTTTTAGATAAAATTAAGACTTTGTATTCTTCTTTAAATGAAATTTTATCTAGTGTGAATGAGATTGTAAATAATGAATTGTATTATCAAAAACATATATTAGAAATAGGTCATAAAGTTATTTAGTAAATATGAAAATCCTATTAAAAGCTCCATTAAAAAAATACTGTGAATGGTGCAATCATATTGATACACAAGCACCATGCTTATTTAAATTACACTTCATGGAGTAAAAATATTCACAAGTCCTTTTGCTCTTATTGATCCCTATGGCTCAGGATACCCAATGCTTGTGAATCAATGTGAAATATAAGGATACTGATACATCTTAAGAAAATCTTTTTAAATCATTCTTGTTAATGATGAATGAGTTATTTGTAGGTTAGGAGTGAATGATATAATCATAAACTTTAGAAATATATATTATTTATTGTGAAAAAATAATTATTTAGTAATATATTAATGACAGTATTATTCAGATTGTTAACATGAGAAAGAACATGTCCTTGAAGTAGGTTCTGTGTATTGTAAGTAATTGTGTATTAATTATAATAACATATAATGTCATATTCTATTTATAAAAATTATTATTTTTGAACAATTATGAAATGCAATTTGTGAGTATTAAAAAGGCAACATTCCCTTGCTGAGAAAAATTTTTCCCAAAGAATTTTCCCCTAAAGTGGTCTCTCGATTTTAGATGAAGAATACTAAGAAATATGTTTTCAAATGGTCAAATAACAATACCATAATAAATTATAAAACACTTAAACACACAATATTTTACCAAAATATTCATTCTTTCTTGTAACATTTTTGAGGGGATGTTTCCCCTATCATTTGCCAAGCTTGAAGTCTTCTGTGATACCTGGCTGATGAGGGAGGAAAGGTGCCCCTAGGGGTATTTTGAGAAGATACAAAATGTTGGCTATTAAGAATACTTTGCTTAGTGTTTTACAATTTATTGTTTTATCAAGAACTCATCATTATAGAATTATCATCATATTTGCCCAATGAATAAGGTGGTCAAATGAAAACAAATTCTTATTTACAGATGTTCGAGTGTCTAGTGTAAATTCAGATTCACCACCTTATAAATAAAACAAAGATTTTATTTATTATCCTCAGGTCCTGTATTGTTTTCTCAAAAACTGTTTAGCATTTCTGTTAGTCAGAACAGACATATCAGTGTGAGGGTCGTTGGTGGAGTAGGGTGACGTTTCCCCAATTTGATATATTTTTCATTAAAACATTTATTCGAAAGTAAATCTACAATTTTTGAGATCTTTAGTTTTCTAATTAATCTGATTTGCTTTATAAAATTACATTTAGGAGTTAAAAATAATTTTGATTAGGAAATGAAGCTTATATGTATTTCAAATACCTGTATTTTACGACATTGATTAAATTTTGTCATAGTAGGTGATTTGAAATTATTATGTAGTATAGATTTTTGACTTTGCCTTTGCTTTAAAGTTTTAAATCTATTTTTAAACCACAAAGAATCTTTGTGATTATGCTATTTACCTTCAACAGTTCTATGTCAAAAAAGTTGAAACGGCTTGTTGCTTGTGCTGGTGGTACTGGTCGTCGATTCTGTGCGTTAGTTGCTACAAGTAGCACAGCCAAGACTAGGGAAAAATAGAAATAAAGTGAGATTATTATTATTATTTTTTTCGTTGTTGCAAGGTTTTATTAGCAAGACATTCTGACTGAAGAGTAACCTAGGAGTAATGAATTGAGTAGATCTGATTGTTTCATTTATTTTATTTATTTCATGCCCCTTGGTGAGGGAATTGGGAAGAAATGTTGGGTTGCTAGGGAACTTGTGGCACTGAACTGACATTTGTCAAGAGTATGTGAGGGAAACCCCAGCTGAGAACCTCTCCAAGTTCAGCCGAGTAGGGTTTGAATCTGCGCTCTACCACGCAGTAGAATCATGGAAGTGAAGACAGACCACCGCAGTCAGTTTCTATTTGTTGTTTTTTCTACTAACTATCGTGTGCCATTTTCCTTGATAACCTAGTTATTTAGTTTTCTGTTTCAATAATAATTTTTGAGTGTAAAAGAGGAAAATAGTTTTTATTCCTCTACTGGTCTGAATTGCAACAGCTGTAGTAGTCGTAGCAGCAGCAGCAGCAGCTGCTGCTGTCAATAGTCTTAGTCTCCTATGTACTGGATGAGCCAGAGAGATTGGGTTTCTCTACTTGACTAAGAAGGCCTCTTTGAATTCCAACTGCAGTTTCCCCTCACCAACTCGTGATTCAATTTTGATTCAAACGTTACATTTCTCGTTAACCTAGCATCTCTCTTTTCCAACATTATGTCCTCCAAGTAAGTTAATTGGTGGGAGAGTAGGATTCATAGTGTATACCTTGACACAATATGTCAAAAATTAAAGAAACAAATAGGCAACAAAATTGGGCTGTGACTGATTAGTGGAGATACAGAGGTTGATATTGTCAACGTCTCGCATTTTGCAGATCAGTCCCACAATTCAGTATGCATTTCAATATTTACATGATTACATCGCTTTTATTTGATTGAGTTATTTAATATTTTAAGTTATGTAGAAAATACAATTTTGGGGACATTTAGTGTGGAGTATTGTAGATTGTATGATTCTCTGTATTTTTAATTGATATAACTCAAAGCAAAATGGATGAGAAAGTATATTCCAAGTGAGATTTTGTTTCATTGTCATTTTCTGCATATTTCAAGTGGTCTTACTTACACACTTGTGAGGTCTATTTCACAATTAATTCCAGGGTTTTGATTTATTTTTACCAGCTTACTGTTGAAAAATGTATCAGGGTGAAACTACCCATGGATGAAGGACTTGAAATAAATTTATGGAGAACCTCTCATTATTTGTCTCGGACTGAAATATTTTTGGGCCAAATTATTGGTCTTGGTCTTTGGACTGGCCCAAAATGCAAGAACCATCTCATGAGGCTGGCTTTCTAAAATATAATCCCTATAGTGGTAAGAATGATTTACTCTGACTTAGCCTTCCTGAAGGTTTTTAATAACCAGATTGTCCCTCCCTCCTATCTCATCTTAGTGTCCATGGTCCTCAAAGTATGACCAGGTCTTCAAAACTTTCTCATGTACACCACCATGGAACAAATTGTGGCATAATAAACCGCTGAACTGCATAATGGATCCATATATCAGTTCACTTCTCTGTGTTATTTATCTCTTTATTACGGACTCAATTTAAAAATAAAATAAACTTCACTGTCAAAAACGTGGTAGTACACTGCGTATGACCACGTGGAGGGTAATGAACTAAGTTACTCTGTGGAAACAAGCAAGGGACCATCCCATCAATTCCGCTCTAAAGTCCAAGGGCAGCGGTGGATTTAATATTTAAAAAGATGATTTAAAGTAACAAATACGCAATGTTATCCATCTACTATTTCGAAAATAAACCGAAGATATTTAATGCAGTAAAAATTCGAGATTAATATCAACAAAAGCATTAAAGACATTCCCAACTATATAAAGTCGCGAAAAGATGTGTTCGTTGTTGTTGTGTTCGTCATGTTTGGTCGCGTATATTGCTTTGCGCTGCGATGTTTACTCAGGAATGAAACACTCGGACTTCCCCAGAAACCTTGACAGCGTCACTACGGTTGGAGTTCGGAAGAGAAACCACGAGTCATATCCCCTGAGAAAGTCTTAAGCAAGAAAAATTCCAAAAATGTTATGAATAAATATTTTAAACATGTTGAAAATTTTACTCTCGTGAATTCTTGATTCATTATTGTCTCGTTAATTTTTTATCTTTATAAAAATTCTGAGATTAATTTTTTTGCTTGAGAACGTGATTGGAAACTACACGATCCTCACACACTCAGATACTAGATTCTGTACATCTGTTGTCCCATATGTCGGTCTGTGATTAGATTAATTGCAGTTCGTCTAGTAACGGTGGTTTCATAGTAATAATATAGTGATATAAGAAGGCATTATTCAGATACCGAAATGGAGGATGGATATTTCTGTCCGGCTTGGACACTCTCCCGCCGCCTCTTCTTGTCCTTTTTGGGTAATCATTTTAGTTCTGATATTTTCCTCTTCTTCACAAGACACTAACTTGACCTTCCGCTTACCTGCATAATAATTATGCATCGAGAAGTATTCTGATAACTTTAGCTCATGAACGATAAAATAAGCAGTTGCATTTATGAAACAACACGTCTTAATCGAGAGAAGGAAAGTGATTTTAAGTTCTCTAATTTTTACTTAGATGCTAAAAATTGTTTCACCTCGTGTATCTTAAACGTCTACAAAATATACCAGTCAACGGCTCATATTCTCACGCATTCGTGTTTGAAATTCTGTTAGCACGTTATGTGAACTCAGTGAAAAACTGTCTAATTCCAAATGGTGGTAATGTTCATTGAAGCTTTGCCACATTTAATTGTTATTTCCTCGTCGTAACTTCGACGTGCGGCCAACTNGTTATTTCCTCGTCGTAACTTCGACGTGCGGCCAACTGATGCCACGCCTCCGACAAAATATCCGTTAAGAGATTTGTCATTCGGGGAAGTCGTATCCGTTCCACTACGCCGAATGTCATCATGGACTAAAACGAAGATACACAAATGGCTCGTCGGAGAACTATACTCATTAGCATTCGGGTGACAATTGTTTGTCGCTTGTACATTCGTCAACGATGTGGGTTTTTTTTAAAGAGACACAATTTTTTAAAATACTGTCGGTACACTTTACGTGAAATGACACGCGTCACTTCAAAAACAATTCTTTGACGCTAGTGGAAAAGTTTTTGAGATGAGATTTGAAAGGGGTAAGAGAGATTAGTGTTCACTCCCTCGAAGCATTTGAACAGAATTACAATCATTTTTCCCCTTCCATATTCGTGTCAATCCTCCCTAATCTTAATCCTGTCAACCAAAATAAAACATTATTATTATTATTATTATTATTATTCATTTCGAACTTACAGGGTAGTTTCTCTATCTTCTATACCTTAAAAATAAAACAGAATCTCTGCGTCTGTTAATGAGGAGGAAATAGGTATTATCTATTTTAAATTAAAGTAATTATAAACAAATGTTATTAAGTAGTTGCAAAACATATGGGGCGCATACTAATTTACCTTCCGGGAACAAGCTAGGGACCATCCCATCAATTCCGGGCAAGGGCCCAAAGGCAGGGGGGGTTTTAATATTTCTATAACAAGTCACTTAACCAATATGTGCTGTTCTCCATTTATTATTTTCAAAATAAATCATAGCTATTAAATGTAATAAAAATTCGAGATAATGAATGTTAGAGAATGTTGTGGGATAAATGGTTATAGTGATGGTTCAATTATGTTGCAGAGAGCCCTAAAGATGACTTAATAAAAAGTCGAAATTTGGCGATCTAAGAAGATGTTTTTCTTGTGATATCATACACTTAATCCCGACTAATCCATCTCTACCGTAAGGAAACCCGGGAGAACAACGCGGGCCAGGATGAAGTACAAGCACAGAGATAACCCAAAACGTGTCTTCTACGAGGCGCACATAGTGTATTGAGGAAGAGAGCGATTGGGATGGCGAAGGCCAGCGACACTCTCTCACCTGCCAGACAACCGCGCATGGCCGCCATCATCCTCTCTTCCTTCGGCGGCAGCGTTGCCTGCGACGACTAGACCGATTCTAGTGTAGAGGTCGTCTCGATCTCTTGCGACACGACTCGTTCCGCGTGTTCTTCCGGCGCCGACTGATGCCTCTCTTCTTCGACGACGCCACCGCCGTTTGCGATGCGTGTCGGTGAAGTGGGGGAAACAGGGAAAACAAGCGCCTGCTGCAGACCTACGAAGAACTTGGTTGTCGTGACCACTTCCCGGCACTCGCCACCGACACCACCGTCGTCGCCTCTAAGCGCCTCCTGGTGGAGGACGAAGGCGGAGTTGGCGAGGAATGCGCGGCGGGTCAGGGGGACACTGGCGTTGTGGGGGGTCAGGCGCGAGCTAAGCATCTCACGTATTGGATCATCTCCGTTGCTTATAGTAGCGATCACAGGTGGAGTTTCGGGTTTGCTTCGTTGATTGGTTTCTTTTTTTTCCAGGGACATCTATCAATCTTACCTTAGCTACCTCGAAAACCAAGCATTCAAAATCTGACTAATATTTCAAGAAAGTGTAAAAATTATAAATAATTTCCATAGATTATGAGCTTGGATTCTTAAGGATTTAGTGAAATTAATAAATTATATTTTAAAGAGGAATGCTCGTTTCTATTCTGCCCGTGGCAGCATTGGTTTTGCTCTACATGGATTAGCGGGATTCGCGAACAACGTCGTTAAAATACCACCCCCTTCCTCTATTTTCTCTACCCAATTTGTTTATCGATGGATTACAAAACATTTAAAGTTATTTGTTCGTGCGTCACGGATTCAATTGAGTTGTTAATAAAGTATTGTCCGGGAGTTCATACAAATTAAACTTAAGGGGATATGTGGATGAGTATTTTCTCCTGCTTTTCCCCTACCAGTCCATTTTTTATCGTCACATTTCCTATTTTGAAGTGAATATAACAATGGGCTAAATGTTTAAAATAAAAATAACAAACCGTTCGCTAAGGAGACTATTGAATCATGAATCCCTTGCATAACAATAGTATCACCTTGCGAAGTCGCAAACCAGTGCGGGAACTTGTGATTGAAATATTTTTTAGTCTGAAAAGGTCGTTAAAATTATTAATTACTAGAGCGAGATCGAAATATGTGTACTAATAAGAAGAATGCAAAGATTATCGTGCTCTTGTTCCTGCGGGGAACTACGCTTTTCACCCAAGACGCTCATTACTCTACAAAACGTCATGATTCTACGTATACCACTTCATCTCTATAATTGATAGATGGGTGAAGTACCTATGCAGCGTACTGAATTAACCTTTCTCCTCGCGTTATTGCTGGATTGCTGCGTCATTAGCGCAGATCTCATCCCAGTGGGCGTAGACTCTCTCGCATGTAAGGCAGTTGGGATTCCCGCTACTTGCTGAGGCCGGTTCTGACTTCTCCCGTTGCGTGAGATGTTTTCTCCAAGCGCTCTCACATACTCCAGGATGAAAATACTTCATATTTTTGCTTCGTCACTCTCATTCAAAACTTCTTTTTATTCTCTCGGATGAAACTATCTCATTTCTCATGCAGTGTAATCTATGACCAATACATTTTTGTACCGCTTCACGTATTTATTTATTTATTGTAGTATTTGTAAATGGGAAATGTAGCGTGCTATTGAAGCTTATTTACATGGGGATATAAGGAGGTAGGTGGGTGGTAGAGTTATTGTTAGTAGGTGGACCAGTTAGCTGGGTTTACCAACAACTTGGCCCACGTGGAGGTGTTAGTAGGAGTAATTGGTAATTGTAAGAGTTAATGATACTAGGAGTACTGAGAGATGGATAGAGGATATAGGGTTAGTTCTTCAATTGTCACAGCTATGTATGAACTGGGACATTGAAGTGAAAAGCAACAAATTTTTTCTCTGGACCCGCCGGGAGAGAAAATAATGTGGAACTTGAAATTTTTTGTTTGAGATTCCCTAGGCGCTGCCATCATCGTTTGATATTCGAATTATAGCGTCAGGAAGTATCGATAGATTAACTCTCATTCATAGATATCCTCTCTTTCATAAAATATATTAATCCGGTTCAAAAGAACTACTCTTTCGTCCGTAAGTGCGTGTCACTTAAATTTAGAAAATTCCTTCTAATGAATTGGATTAAGCATTATAGCGTGGGTTACATATTATGATATTCTGTGTTTTTGAGTTTTAATAAATTTACTGCAATAACTTGGTGGTTTAAATATGATACTAAATAAACTGAACCATGCGAATTCAGTATTCCATATTGGAAATGCTGAATGTGTACCAGTTACCATTTACCCTGAAAAGAGCACTGCTTATGACTATACTTTCAATACTTTCATTTGATTCAATACATTTAAATCAAAACCATTTCGGAAATTATTCACAATTTTTAATTTCAATAAATGCCATCCACGCTTCATCAGATGAATTTAAAATAACGAAAATTAATTACCCTAACCTAATTTATAAATTTTCATTCACTTTCGATGTTATATACATATCTGTTCGGGCCCGATGAAATCACCGAAGTGGGAAATGACCGTTCATACGTCCGCGAATCTTTTCACGAGAGCAACACTTCATCAGGGACACTTGTTGACGTCACGGACGCAAGAACCGTTGTCGTTCCAAGGCGAACATCGAGGCGTAACGCATGATTCGTTCATTGCGGCTCTGTGGTTTCCCTTCTTCGCTTCCTTCCGTTCTAGTACTCTATTCTTAGAAATTCTGCGCTGCTCCTGTGAACGTTTGTTGAAAACTTGGAGCACAATTAACGATATCTCGAAGGGGATTCCTTGTAGAAATAAGATAAGCTTTAAAATACGCGGTTTAAAACAATTAATTATATTAGTTCAGTCCTTTTTTATAAAAGCTTGTTAAAAAAGTTTTTATGTTTATCCGACTTATTAATATTACAGTTTGTTTATTTGTCAAATAAGCACAAACTTGACTGCCATGAGGAAATATCAGTGTCCACCTCCCACATCAATTGTCAAACACTCGTTCCGATCGAGCTGAAATTTTTGATATGGTTTCTTTGTTTTGTGTATGTAGAAAAAAGAAAAATTTCCTTTAAATCTTGAAATTTGGACAAGTAGCTTAGATTTTACTAGCGTGCTAATTAACTTGCGCCGCTGCCGTAAGCTGCCTCGGGAGGATAATATTGATGTGATATGAAACTATGGTAGCAACACGAATATGTCATATTTAACAGGTTTTTGCATGCCATTCCCTTCCCTAGGGACACTAAGAGTGTATGGAGGTTGATCGTGGACTTCAGCGGCATTGAGAATGACACTATTTATTCAGCGACCCCAAATTTCTGTATTAAACTCCAATTTCGGTTGTTTTCGATTATTTCTACTTTTCACACCATTCCCATCCCTTACCCAAAAGGCGGTAGGGGTGTATAGGGACTTATTATAAACTTAGGCGTCTTCCGGAATATTAATACTAGTCTTGGAGACCCCGAAAATTATGATCCGTACACTAACATGGGTCATTTTTGGTTATTTTTCGTTTCATCCCTCTCTCACCCTCTACCCAAAGGTTGTTTATTCGTCATGGGGCTTAAGTTGCACTGATAGTATCACTCTTATCTTCAAAGGTTCCAAAACTATTGTATTCAACACCAATATCGGTCGTTCTGTATTATTTGTACCTGCCACTGCATTCCCACCCACTAGCCTACGGGTGCTGAGGGCATATCATCAATGTGGATTAATTTTAAACCTACGCTGCATTGGGGGCGTTTTTATCCATCAAAACGACACCGAAATATGATTTCCATATAATATCGTTTATTTCCCATTATTTTACAAGTCATCCCCTTCCCATCCCGTCCCGAGAAGTACCAGGGTTGTTTTATCCGCACAGTGCTTGTTGTCAGAAAGTCATCGCTATACCAAGTTTGGTTCAGATGACTCCAGGCATTCAGGGGTGGATCCAGCCAGTGCTTGGGGGGGGGGACTTTGTCAACTTTGTTCCTCAATAGATTCGTCTTTTCAGGAATCACCCGTTTTATTAGTTGTGGAAATAAAGTACATTTATAGCAGCCGAAGTATTTATTTTGTTTTCAGTCTTGTACTTGCATTTGCGTGGTTCTTTTGAAATGCACTTCTGTTTGCAATAACATTGCGCTACATATAAAAATCCTTTACCAAACGGGACGAAATGCAATGGAAAGGATAAATAGTGACAATCAATATAAATCCCGGTGATGTTAAGTAGGAACAGGGTTCTAGATATTGTAAATCAAAGGAATAAAATATTTAACGAGTTGAACGCGCTC